>OX459109.1:1306021-1566021 GCA_949775045.1 Metridium senile
ATTAAAAATCGTCATTTTTGGTCATTTTTGAGCATTTTGCATGGGCTATAGTCCATTAAAAATCGTCATTTTTGGTCATTTTTGAGCATTTTGCATGGGCTATAGTCCATTAAAAATCGTCATTTTTGGTCATTTTGAGCATTTTGCATGGGCTATAGTCCATTAAAAATCGTCATTTTGGTCATTTTTGAGCATTTGCATGGCTATAGTCCATTAAAAATCGTCATTTTTGGTCATTTTTGAGCATTTTGCATGGGCTATAGTCCATTAAAAATCGTCATTTTGGTCATTTTTGAGCATTTTGCATGGGCTATAGTCCATTAAAAATCGTCATTTTGGTCATTTTTGAGCATTTTGCATGGCTATAGTCCATTAAAAATCGTCATTTTTGGTCATTTTTGAGCATTTTGCATGGGCTATAGTCCATTAAAAATCGTCATTTTGGGTCATTTTTGAGCATTTTGCATGGGCTATAGTCCATTAAAAATCGTCATTTTTGGTCATTTTTGAGCATTTTGCATGGGCTATAGTCCATTAAAAATCGTCATTTTTGGTCATTTTTGAGCATTTTGCATGGGCTATAGTCCATTAAAAATCGTCATTTTTGGTCATTTTTGAGCATTTTTCATGGGCTATAGTCCATCAAAAATCGTCATTTTGGTCATTTTTGAGCATTTTGCATGGGCTATAGTCCATTAAAAATCGTCATTTTGGTCATTTTTGAGCATTTTGCATGGGCTATAGTCCATCAAAAATTGTCATTTTTGGTCATTTTTGAGCATTTTTCATGGGCTATAGTCCATTAAAAATCGTCATTTTTGGTCATTTTTGAGCATTTTGCATGGGCTATAGTCCATCAAAAATCGTCATTTTTGGTCATTTTTGAGCATTTTTCATGGGCTATAGTCCATCAAAAATCGTCATTTTGGTCATTTTTGAGCATTTTGCATGGGCTATAGTCCATTAAAAATCGTCATTTTTGGTCATTTTTGAGCATTTTTCATGGGCTATAGTCCATCAAAAATTGTCATTTTTGGTCATTTTTGAGCATTTTTCATGGGCTATAGTCCATCGAAAGTCGTCATTTTTGGTCATTTTTGAGCATTTTTCATGGGCTATAGTCCATCAAAAATCGTCATTTTTGGTCATTTTTGAGCATTTTGCATGTGCTATAGTCCATCAAAAATCGTCATTTTTGGTCATTTTTGAGCGCTTTGCATGTGCTATAGTCCATCAAAAATCGTCATTTTCGGTCATTTTTAAGCGTTTTGCATGGGCTATAGTCCATTAAAAATCGTCATTTTTGGTCATTTTTGAGCATTTTGCATGGGCTATAGTCCATTAAAAATCGTCATTTTTGGTCATTTTTGAGCATTTTGCATGGGCTATAGTCCATCAAAAATCGTCATTTTTGGTCATTTTAAATGGGCTAAAGTGCGACATTCCATGTTGCGGACATTACATTCAGAGTCAAAAAACTGACATATAAACTCTTCTAGCTTTGTAATGAAATTTGTTCAGCTAAAAGTAACTAATACAATTGAATCATAATGGCAACGCCTTTCATCCCCCCCCCCCCCAAAAAAAAAAAAAAGCTTTCATCTTAAACCATAGCAATAATTCAAGCTTAAAGGTCTGTTGCGGACATTACAGCAAAAACAACCATACTTTCAACTAGCTCTTTTAAAATCCTATTTCCTGTGAATTGTGACTTTCTTCAAGGCAGTTTGGGTATTTTTTATATTTATTAATAAATAAACTTTACAACCTTCAACAAAAAATTCCATTTTTTTCACTAGTCTTTATGATATTAACATAATAAGCCGTTGCGGACATTACAGGAAAACGTTGCGGACATTACAGGAAAACGTTGCGGACATTACAGGAAATCGTTGCGGACATTACATTTTTGTGGATTTTTTCTTGTGTGTTTTTTTTTATGTAAAAACATAATTTATACTCAGTTAACATGGGTAACAGCATGGTTAACACAGTATATCATCATAATGAGCATGTTTAGAATTGTTGATCATTTTTGAGCGTTTTGCATGGGCTATAGTCCATCAAAAATCGTCATTTTGGTCATTTTTGAGCATTTTGCATGGGCTATAGTCCATCAAAAATCGTCATTTTTGGTCATTTTTCAGCATTTTTCATGGGCTATAGTCCATCAAAAATCGTCATTTTTGGTCATTTTTGAGCGCTTTGCATGTGCTATAGTCCATCAAAAATCGTCATTTTCGGTCATTTTTGAGCGTTTTGCATGGGCTATAGTCCATTAAAAATCGTCATTTTTGGTCATTTTTGAGCGCTTTGCATGTGCTATAGTCCATCAAAAATCGTCATTTTCGGTCATTTTTGAGCGCTTTGCATGTGCTATAGTCCATCAAAAATCGTCATTTTCGGTCATTTTTGAGCGTTTTGCATGGGCTATAGTCCATTAAAAATCGTCATTTTTGGTCATTTTTGAGCATTTTGCATGGGCTATAGTCCATCGAAAAACGTCATTTTTGGTCATTTTTCATGGGCTATAGTCCATCAAAAATCGTCATTTTCGGTCATTTTTGAGCGTTTTGCATGGGCTATAGTCCATCGAAAAACGTCATTTTTGGTCATTTTTCATGGGCTATAGTCCATCAAAAATCGTCATTTTTGGTCATTTTTGAGCGTTTTGCATGGGCTATAGTCCATCGAAAAACGTCATTTTTGGTCATTTTTCATGGGCTATAGTCCATCAAAAATCGTCATTTTTGGTCATTTTTGAGCGTTTTGCATGGGCTATAGTCCATTAAAAATCGTCATTTTTGGTCATTTTTGAGCATTTTGCATGGGCTATAGTCCATCGAAAAACGTCATTTTTGGTCATTTTGGATGGGGTATAGTCCATCAAAAATCGTAATTTTTGGTCATCTTATACGTTGAAATATGCCCAAGATATTTTACACATTTATATATAATAGATAAAAGATTAAGTACTTATTGACTGAGTGGGAGGGCCGGACGGGACAATATTTGGCTCGCGGTCATGACGTACGGAACGAGCGCAGCGAGGTCCGTACAAATGACCAAGAGCCAAATATTTTCCCGTACGGCCCGACCTAACTCAGTCAATAAGTTTTTTATCATATGACCCACTCTTTTTAATTTAAAGGCCATTTTTGTTGTGATGTTTGGAGTAGCTGGTCCGTACGTGTTTGTACGGACCAGGTGAAAAAAGCCGTACGTACCCCATCACGTGACTTTTTACAAAGGTTTTCTTAAGAGCGCGCGCCGGGCAAAATACGGGTCATATGATAATGTTTTTTATATTTTATATTATATTTTATGGTTATGTTACTATGGAGGAGCGCATGAACGACAGCTTTATTTAGGAGAAACACTGATATTTGTTCGTTGAGGTGATTAATCTCCATGGTAACTAGTTCATCCCTTCCTTGCCATTGAGGAAATACGTCACAAAGGTGCCTTTACCCTAAAGAGAGTAAAATAATTGTAAACAAAACAAAAGAGGTTTTTGTGCCAACTGATACTCCCTCAGTGGTTTTTGTACATCCCTCAATGCAGGTTAGTGAGTGTAGTGTGTGTTAGTATGAGCCAGTCACTGAGGGTGGTCACGGACAGGGTTTGTTACGTCCTCAGTGGTTCTTTTACGTTCCTCAATGCAGGTTAGTGAGTGTAGTGTGTGTTAGTATGAGCCAGTCATTGAGGGTGGTCATGGCCAGGGTTTGTTACGTCCTCAGTGGTTCTTTTACATCCTTCAATTCAGGTTAGTGAGTGTAGTGTGTGTTAGTATGAGCCAGTCATTGAGGTTGGTCACAGCCAGGGTTTGTTACATCATCAGTGGTTCTTGTACATCCTTCCTTTCAGGTTAGTGAGTGTAGTGTGTGTTAGTATTAACCAGTCACTGAGGTTGGTCACAGTCAGGGTTTGTTGAACTCTTAGTGTTTATGTTACGTTCTCTCGTTTTCATGGTTTATGACGCATGCAAAAGGTTCATGCATATTACTTACTTTGATTTCAATTTCACCTCGTTCCTCTAGCTGCCACCCACCCATGGTGTCTAAGGCGTTCTTACACTCACCACTAACGTGGATACGATTTGCTATTGAAAACATGAGAGTATACAATTAGCATAACCATGTCCATGATCATCATCATCATCATCATCATTGCAACAATAATCATAATCACCAACTTAAAATCGGCATCATCATCATCATCATCATCATCATCATCATCATCATCATCATCATCATCATCATCATCATCATCATCATCATCATCACCATCATCACCATCATCACTATCATTATCATCATCATCATCATCATCATCATCATCATCACCATCACCATCATCATCATCACCATCACTATCATTATCATCACCATTATCATCATCATCACCATTATCATCATCATCATCATCATCATCATCATCATCATCATCATCATCATCATCATCATCATCATCATCATCATTATCATCAGTGATAATCCACTTACGGACTCCAGTTGATTCCATTCTCGATGCATAGTTGACTGCATCTCCAAAGAGACAATATCTAGGCATCTTAAGACCAACTACACCAGCTACACACGGTCCTACAAGTATACCAAAATCCTTGGTTAACTATTTTGTTGTTGTTATTGAATTAACAATTAGATCATTAAAAATGGAAACTAGCGAGTAAACTAGTATAGGCTGCGTCGGTGTTTGATATAAACGATAGGTAATAGAATGAGAGCCTAACTCTTTTACTCCGACGAAGGGCTAAAGCTTGAAACGTCAGTAAAGTTAATTCAACATGTTTTACGGTGCTATAAATTTCATTCTATTACCTTATCATTGAAGTACAGTATCAGAATATTACTTGCAGATATACATGTAAGTCGTTATACCTGTGTGTATTCCTATTCGTATCTCCAGTCTCCTGCTCTCAAAGTGTCGTATTTTGAAGCCCAAGGTTGATTTAAGCAGCTTCAGTGACATAGTGGCTATCTCTTCTACGTGCTGATTACCGTTAGGCACAGGAAGCCCAGAAACTACCATGTATGCATCACCTATTGTCTCTACCTGTCAATCAATCAATCAATCAATCAATCAATCAATCAATCAATCAATCAATCAATCAATCAATCAATCAATCAATCAAGCAATCAAGCAATCAAGCAAGCAATCAATCAATCAATCAATCAAGGAATCAAGGAATCGATGAGTCAATCAAACAATCAGACAGTTAATCAATCGATCAATAAATCAATCAATTAATCAATGAATCAATGAATCAATCAAGGAATCAATGAATCGATGAGTCAATCAAACAATCAGACAGTTAATCAATCGATCAATAAATCAATCAATTAATCAATTAATCAATCAATCAATCAACTAATCAATCAATCAATCAATCAATCAACTAATCAATCAATCAATCAATCAATCAATCATTCCGTCTGTCAGTCAGCCGGTGGGTCGGTCAGGTAGTCAGTCTGTTAAACAATAATTCAACAAAAAAGTAAAAGTTACATACAGTTACCGAGGTGGTGTATATGAGATATATCAACCCAAGGCGAGGTCGAGGGTTGCTATATCTCATATTCACCGAGATACAATATATATAACCACCTTATATCATCATTGTGAAACTAAATATTAACGTCATCTGCAGGCTGATAACTAGAACTGGATCAGCTCTTTGGTTAATCAATGGGGTTAATGTGAAGGATAAAGACCGCTAATGAACAAAAGAAACTGACTCAATGATGATATAAGTCTACTAATGTAGATATATATGTTGGTCTGATCCGCGGTTATATTAAATTGTGTATGAGTATATGATCGTCGAGAAGTAAAGCAATCAAAGTAATTGCAATTATAGAAGCTCCAAAAAAAATTCGGGACTTCAACGAGATTTGAACCCATGACCTTTGCAGAACCGGTGCAATGCTCTACCAACTGAGCTATGAAGCCACATATGTTGGTAGGAGTTCAATTTTGTTGGGTTCATTAAAAGGTTCTGCAAAGGTCATGGGTTCAAATCCAGTTGAAGTCCCGAATTATTTTCGGGCTTCTATAATTGCAATTACTTTAATTGCTTTACTCCGCGACGATCATATACTCATACACAAGTCTACTAATATGACTAGTATTGATAACGGGTGACTTACCTTATACACGTTGAATGAATCGATGATTGTGTCGAAGTTGACGTACAAATCATTCAAGAAGTGTACAACCTGGAATGAAGTTAGGAGTTCAATATAAACATTGTTAAAACCTGCTTTATCACCGTCATCATTACTAACATGATCACCAACATGATCATCGATATCACAACCATCATCATAATTATCATTATCGCCATCATCATTACCAACACCATCATGATCATCACCATTATTTCAATCACAATCACCATTGTTTTCGTCATCATCACCATCATCATCATAACCACCATGATCATAGTCATCACTATCATTGTTATCACTATCATTGTTATCACTATCATCATAGTCATCACTATCATCATTGTCATCACTATCATCATAGTCATCACCATCATCATTATCATCACTATCATCATTGTTATCACTATCATCATTGTTATCACTATCATCATAGTCATCACTATCATCATAGTCATCACCATCATCATAGTCATCACTATCATCATTGTTATCACTATCATCATAGTCATCACTATCATCATAGTCATCACTATCATCATTGTCATCACTATCATCATAGTCATCACCATCATCATAGTCATCACTATCATCATTGTTATCACTATCATCATAGTCATCACTATCATCATAGTCATCACTATCATCATAGTCATCACCATCATCATAGTCATCACTATCATCATTGTTATCACTATCATCATAGTCATCACTATCATCATAGTCATCACTATCATCATTGTTATCACCATCATCATAGTCATCACTATCATCATTGTCATCACTATCATCATAGTCATCACTATCATCATTGTTATCACCATCATCATAGTCATCACCATCATCATTGTTATCACCATCATCATAGTCATCACTATCATCATTGTTATCACCATCATCATAGTCATCACTATCATCATAGTCATCACTATCATCATTGTTATCACTATCATCATAGTCATCACCATCATCATAGTCATCACTATCATCATTGTTATCACTATCATCATAGTCATCACTATCATCATAGTCATCACCATCATCATAGTCATCACTATCATCATTGTTATCACTATCATCATAGTCATCACCATCATCATAGTCATCACTATCATCATTGTTATCACTATCATCATAGTCATCACCATCATCATAGTCATCACTATCATCATTGTTATCACTATCATCATAGTCATCACTATCATCATTGTTATCACCATCATCATAGTCATCACTATCATCATTGTTATCACCATCATCATAGTCATCACTATCATCATTGTTATCACCATCATCATAGTCATCACTATCATCATAGTCATCACTATCATCATAGTCATCACTATCATCATTGTTATCACTATCATCATAGTCATCACTATCATCATTGTTATCACTATCATCATAGTCATCACTATCATCATTGTTATCACCATCATCATAGTCATCACTATCATCATAGTCATCACTATCATCATAGTCATCACTATCATCATTGTTATCACTATCATCATAGTCATCACCATCATCATAGTCATCACTATCATCATTGTTATCACTATCATCATAGTCATCACTATCATCATTGTTATCACCATCATCATAGTCATCACTATCATCATTGTTATCACTATCATCATAGAAAGTGGCCATAAATCACATCTACTGACTGACCTGTAATGGAGTACTTATAGCAGCAAGAGCTGTAAATCCCACAATATCACTGAAGTATATCGTGACTGACTTAAAACTCTCAGCTATCATTGGTTCTCCTTGCTTTAATAAGTCAGCTATCGGCCTACAAGTGTTATATAGACACCAGCATTAGCAGTCGTGCAGAATCATCCATGTTGTCCACTATACACACACACATTATACCACTACAAAAAGTAATTACAACCACCACTCTTCTACGAGGTGTTTTCCACACATATACTACAATCGTAAGTAAATCAGCTATCGACCTACAAGTGTTATATAGACACCAGCATCAACAGTCGTGCAGAACCGTCCATGTTGATCACTACACACACACCCACACCATACCACAACAATACACATGCAGCTTTTTGATGACGTTAATAAGTTCTTTGTTACATGCAGTCAAACGTAATATTAATATGATCGAGCTTAATTACAAGCTACAATCTCGGCAAAATATAAGTGCTGAAAATGGGACATTAGTCTTATACCGTTATGCGCGTGCTTTTGGGGCTTCAATTTGTTGTTAAAGCGCGCGCCATTTCCCCCACTACACAATGTTGGCCTGGCAGTCATCAAGGAATCATGTTAACTGAAAACCAACATTGCATGGAGGGGGAGGGAAGGATTATATCGAAAAGATATAGGAATATAATAGAGAAAACTGTAAAAGATTCTCACTATTTTTTGCAAAGATTGTAGCTATTGTGTTTTTATCAAGATATTGACATATTTATGAAATCATTTTTGTTTTAAGAATAAATAGGGATGATTCTAATAAAAAATGGAAGAGGGTACGAACGATAACTTTGTTTAAAAGAAACATTATATATGAACCATCTCTACCCATTGGGGTTCATCGGTAAGTCGTTTATCTTTAACGATATATAGACATGCATCATTATATATGAACCATCTCTACCCATTGGGGTTCATCGGTGAGTCGTTTATATTACACGATATATAGACATGAATAATTTTCTAAGTTTACCTCGGTAACATTTTATGGAGTAGTTGATCTGTACGAGACTTCTCTTCAGCAAGTTGTCTGGTTCGTTCTTCTACAATGTTCTCCAGTTGGTCGGTGTAGTTCTCCATTAGTCGTAGCATGTTATCAACGATAGAATGTCTGAGAAATAATAATGTTTTCTATTACAACGTTCTTTCTTTCCTTCCTTCCTTCCTCCATTCCTTTTTATATTCCTTTCTACCTTCCTTCCTTCCTTTCTTCCTTCCTTCCTTCCTTCCTTCCTTCCTTCCTTCCTTCCTTCCTTCCTTTCTTCCTCTTCCTGCCTTCCTTTCTTCCTCCCTTTCTTCCTCTTCCTGCCTTCCTTCCTCCCTTCCTTCCTCCCTCCCTTTCTTCCTCTTCCTGCCTTCTCTCATCCCTTCCATCTTCCAACCCTTACTTTCTTTTCCCCATCCTTCCTCTTTCCTTCCTCCCTTCTCTCTTCCCTTCTTTTTTCCTCCCCTCCTCCGTTCTTCCTTCCCCTACCTTCTCTCTTCCCTTTCAACCTCCAACCCTTATTTCCCCCCCAATCCTTCCTCCCTCGTTCCTCCCTTAGTTCACACTGTCTTCTCTAGTAGTTCCATGCATACTTACTTCCCTTTGTTCAGATCTCGAAGTCTACTTTTAATTTCACTAAAGGTCGGTCTGTCGTTAGGATCATCAGCCCAACATATCTTCATTAGTTCAATCATAGGGATGTTTGTAACGTAAATCGGGATAGGAGGACGAAAAGGTGGCTTTGTATGACTACAAACTCGTGCAATTACATCTGTTGAACAGAGAAAGGGATATCAGCTTTAGTTTCAAATAATGGAGATTGAAATTGGAATTGAGACGGAACGGAATGGATTGAAACGGCTGTCTAAAATCATACACAAATGCAAACATACGCAGCAATCACGCAGCAACGCAAGCAAAAGCACAAGCCGACGCAGGAAAAACGATTCGTTCCTTTTTACCTTCAGTGGTGCTTGCCATGAGGGAGGAGATAACTTCTAAGGTTTCTTTAATAAAGCCCCGGTACAGTCATGTATGACAGTGTGACGTCACATAGCAACCAAATCTTGGCGCGACTTGAAAAACTCCCTTATCTATATATCTGGTTCATAAAGAAATATATTTAGGATTTGCGTGAAAAAAAAACCGGGAAGATATACACGAGACAACACTCTTCACTTTTGGCGACCATTGTGAAATCGCTGAGCCGCGACGTGACGTCACACTGTCATACATGACTCAACCATTGTTTACCTTGGAGACGCCTCCTCCCTCCTGGTGCTTGCGTCGTTACGTTTTAAGTGACAAACAAGCGAAAGCGAAAGCGTTTTTTCTCCGACCAAATCGGCTAACGCGTTGCTATGGTTTTTTTTCACCCAATAGGAATAAGATTCTTTGTCTTATGTATTTCGATATCACGTGCAAAATGTTTGGAACAAAATGTTTTGAATTGGGTTGAAACGTACATAGGAACGCGTTAGCCGATTTGGCTTATGAACATTGACGAGAGAGCATAAGCATTTATACTCTCTTGATATTGATATCTGTTTGCGCATATTAACCATATTAGCAAAAACAAACAAACAACCTTCAAAATCACGATAATATTTTGACAGAAAGAACGGTACTAACTGGAGGTCAACTAGAAAATATACTGTTAATTTGACCTTCAGTACCACACGGAAAATAATTCCTCCGGCACCCAGGGAACTTATAACATTTTTTTTCTTCTTCAATGTATTAATTATTATAATGGAACATTGTTAAAAGATGTATAATAAAATAATAAGTAAAATAGAATCAATCAATCATTCGGTAAACGAGTCAAGTAGCAATGATACCTCTTGGTGAGTGGTCTGTTTCAGAGTAGGGTTCTTCTCGTGTAATCAGTTCGTTTAGTATTATACCAAAACTGTACACGTCTCCAGGCTGAGAGAATGATGTCTCTTTACCGTATTGAAAACCGTCAAGAAGCTCTGGCGCTTTCCAGTATAGCTCTGAGAAATATATAGATGGTTAGGATTATGATGATGATGATGATAATCATGATGATGATGATGATGATGATGATGACGGTGGTGGTAATCATCATGATGATGATGGTGATGATGATGATAATGATGATGGTAATGATGATGATGGTAGTGATGATGGTAATGATGATGGTAATGATGATGATGGTAGTGATGATTATGATGGTGGTGATAATTATGATGATGATGATGATGTTGATCATGCTCATAGTTATAATACAGACAATGATGATGATGATGATCATGGTGTGGTGAAGATGATCGTGGTGGTGATGATGATGGTGATGGTTAGTGATGGCCGGTTATGATGATGACAATGATGATAATGGTGATTATGGTGATGATGATAACAATGATTGTGCTGATGATGATAACGACATTAGTAATATTATTCGTACTAGTGTAAACAGCATGTTGTCCCGTATCAGGATCTGGTTTCTGATTGGCTTTGATAAGATTCAGTCCATAATCAGCGATCTTGCATACCCATCTATTGTCGATCAAACATTTGGAAGAACGAAGACTGCCGTGAAGATTGATCGAACTATTATGGATTGCTTGCATGCCCTGGAACGTAGATGTATCAATTTGCTGAGCTAATACAGTAACAACTACTTATCAATCGTTTCGGCAGGTACTAGTTACTGCGAATGTGTTGATTTATTCAGTTATTTGAGTAACCACTTCTCAGTCGTTTTCTTTTACATTGTAAAATCATCCATTTATACTCAGTTAATAAAGTAACAACTACTCATCAATCGTTTCGGCAGGTTTTAGTAACTGTGGTTGCTTTGACTCAGTTGTTTGAGTAACCACTACTCAGTCGTTTTTGCAGTGAGTAACTGTGAATGCATCGATTTACTCAGTTATTTGAGCAGCCAACACTCAGTCGTTTTTGCAGTGAGTAACTGTGAATGCATCGATTTACTCAGTTATTTGTGTAACCACTACTCAGTCGTTTTTGCAGTGAGTAACTGTGGATGTATCGATTTACTCCGTTATTTGAGTAACCACTACTCAGTCGTTTTTGCAGTGAGTAACTGCGATTTAGTCAGTTGTTTGTGTTAACTCTACTCAGTCGTTTTTGCAGTAAGTAACTGTGGATGCATCGGTTTACCCAGTTATTTGAGTAACCACTACTCAGTCGTTTTGTCAGCGAGCAACTGTGGATGGATCGATTTACTCCGTTATTTGAGTAACCACTACTCAGTCGTTTTTGCAGTGAGTAACTGTGGATTCATCGATTTAGTCAGTTGTTTGTGTAACTCTACTCAGTCGTTTTTGCATGCAGTAAGTAACTATGGATGCATCGGTTTACTCAGTTATTTGAGTAACCACTACTCAGTCGTTTTTGCAGGTCAGCTACTTACCATACAAATGTCATTAGCAAAGGATGCTCTGAAGAACCAATCAAGCTTGATGTCGTCGTTGGCAAGAATTTCCTGAAAACATACATGACGTTTGACACGAAATGGAGATGAGAAAACTGATAAGGAAAAGAAGTAACGATCGATCGAGTTTATAAAATGAAAATGAAAATAAAAATCAAATAAGGATAAGAAAACCATATTATGTTTCTACTGGAACAATTTGAAGTGGGGTCACGATTAACTCATCTCATAGTCTATTTCAGTTCATATCTTATCCGTGACTCATATTCTTTATCTACAAAGGTAGATGACTAGGGACCACTCTTTGATCTTGTTCTTACTCACCTGTAGACTCCCCCGGTGACAATACTGCGAGACGATACAGGTGTGAAAAGGATTGAGACAAACTCCAACGTACTGGACAAGATTACAATGCATGATATCTCTCACCTATTGTTAAACATATCATATTAGAAATTGATATGATCCAATCACTAGGACCATGCATGTGGGATCATGTTTGTTTTCACTGTTGTTACACAACAATAAAGAAACATTGTGTAGTTATGGTTATGGTTGTGGTAGGGGTAGGGGTTGTGGTTGTGGTTGTGGTAGGGGTAGGGGTTGTGGTTGTGGTAGGGGTAGGGGTTGTGGTTGTGGTAGGGGTTGTGGTTGTGGTAGGGGTAGGGGTTGTGGTTGTGGTAGGGGTATGGGTAGGGGTAGGGGTTGTGGTTGTGGTTGTGGTTGTGGTTGTGGTGACGACGGTAGTTGTGGTGGTTGTGGTTGTGGCGACGACGGTAGTTGTTGTGGTTGTGGTTGTGGTAGGGGTTGGGCTTATGCTTGTGCTTGTGCTTGCACTTGTGCTTGTGCTTGTGCTTGTGCTCGTGCTTGCATGTGCTTGTGTTCGTGCTTGCATGTGCTTGTGCTTGTGCTTGTGCTTGCAGTGGATGGTTTTCAAGATATTATAAGACCATTTCTATGCTAGTGCTTTAGTGAAAACCAAAAAACAAACCTTTTTCATCTCAATAAGCATGTCACGTGACAGGCTAAGGGAGTCCTTTCGAAGTCTCTTCAGAGCCACGAACTCGTTCTGATACAAAGATAATAAGATAATGATAGGTCAAACACAACAATGCTTTGACACTTAACACTGCAAACAAAATATGGCTACACCGCATAACAATATCATTCACCAAACACCACAGCTTTACAATTCACCGCACACCGCAGCTTTGGAAAAGCAAACACCGCACACCGAAGGCATCTACATCACCGCAGCAGAACACTTTAAGAATTTTTCACCGCAACACCGAATAAAATATTCATCAACATCGTAACAGCGCATTCCCCATAGTCTCCCTCGCAGCAGTTATTAGTGTCGGGCTTCCTCTACCTCCGGAGGGACAGGAAGCCCGACACTAATAGCAGCTACGAGGGAGACTAAATCCCGCTATGTCCCCCTCTTGTATAGAATAATGTTACCTTGTATTGTCCAAAGTTGCTTTAGAATTTATTTATTTATCACTCAAGACTGACGTCATACGTTGATAAGGTAATTCCTTAATGGTGGATACACCCCCTCCTTAAAATAATCCTGTATCCCTGCTCGATAAATCAAGATTATTATTGCTTATTTGCCTTCGCTCTCATTGGTCGAGGGGCGATCACGTGACGTGATAGTGCCCGCCGCGGAGGGATACTATCAGCGCATAGTGCCGGCTGAGGTTTTCGTCCGCTTCGGAAAATTTTGTTACTGAATAAAAAAAACAATAGAGCAGTTCAAATCTCGGGCATTATGCTGTGATAGTTGCCCTTGGAAACTTGATGTTCCTCAAAACTTCATAGTCGACTATTTGTTTTTCTGAACATCCAGTTTCCGCGGGCAACTATCACAGCATAATGCCCTCGATTCAACTACTCTATTGTTTAAATAGAATACAGTTACCTTGTATTGTCCAAAGTTGCTTGATAGTGGATTAGGATGTTGTGTGTATGACAGTCGAGATACTTTAGACGTGTTGTCGTCATGGTACCTGATAACCTAGATAACAATTGACAAACTGTATTAGAGCAAAAACAATAAAACCATGAAATAAAACCAAAATAGTTACTAACTAATAGTTTTTATTTAGTGACTATTTAGTCAGTATCACTCAACCAGAAACATCAAATACAAAGTGAAACAATACCTCATTACAACTTTACTTGTCTTTGATAGTGACTAATAGTCACTAAATAAGAACTATTACACAATAACAATTTGATTTTCTTTCATGGATACTAGTTCGATATAGAGTAGTAATATATCAACAATAACCACCGGGGGGGTATGGTTTTTCGGATTTTAGGTCTGGGGTAGGATATAATTTTTTTTTTAAATTGTCTGGGGTAGGGTAAGAATTTTGTCTGGGATAGGGTATCTTTATGACATTTTGTTTGGGTTAGGTTTATGTTTTAGTTGTTTTAGCCTGCTAGGCTACGTTTTCTGCCGGCACAAAAAAAATTTAAATTCTGATTGGGGTAGGGTATGTGAAATCAAAATTCTAGGTCTGGGATAGGGTCAAGGTTTTGAGGACCCGGCGGTACACCCCCACCGAAGCACCGGGCAATAATCTCCCTATTCTTGATAAGAATTAAGATTGTCTGTAAGCACCTCGATTATTTGTGTATATGCCCATAATATCTCAACAATAACCTCCATGTTCTTGACAAGAATTATGATTGTAAGAACCTAGATTATTCGTGTTTAGATGTATGCCTATAATATCTCAACAATAACCTCCATGTTCTTGACAAGAATTATGATTGTAAGAACCTCGATTATTCGTGAGTAGATGTATGCCTATAATATCTCAACAATAACCTCCATGTTCTTGACAAGAATAATGATTGTAAGCACCTCGATTATTCGTGTTTAGATGTATGACCATAATATCTCTTAACGTATGTACCTTACTAGCAAAGCGAATATCCAAGTTAACTGGAGATATCTCACAATAGTCGATTATCCAAGCTTTAGTAAGCAGTTCGTTCTCGTATTTTCGTTTCCTGCAGAAAAGAAAACAAAATAGAACTCAGCATGTATTTGTTTCTGAAGTGAAAGAACGGGAAACAGAGATAAATATTTTGGCTCGTTGAGATACGTGGTTTATCTTCGAGTGTTCGACTTCAATCAAGAAATTATAGTTTAAATTACTCACCTACAATAGAATATAACGGCTGATACAGTAAGGAATAAGAAGACAACGACAGCAGTGATGATGGAATTACGAACTGACGGGCTTATACCACCTGACGATAAAAAACATTGTTCGTTTGAATACAGTTATCATAGAAAGTTTACTTTTTTAAATTTGGAACTCTCTACAACCTGACCTTATAATAGAATGCAATCTGCCTAAATTTAAAAAAGAACTGAAGTTGACTATGCTAGTAAATTACTAGTATTGTTATTTATATACACTGTTAATAATTGTACATGTAAATAAGTGTTAAAAAAACCGTAGGGGAACACCGAATAAAGATGTGTATGTATGAATGTATTCTTGGCTTTCACCTCCGGAGACGATTCTTTTTCAACCGTGGAATTAAGTCTTAAATATGATTTTCTGATAGACAACTGATAGATATATATCTTTGCAAAGTTTCAAGTTGATAGTTTATTGTTTGACCGAGATATAAGCGATTGAGCGCGCGTCATGTTTACAGTGAAATGTATGGCGCCGTCATCTTGGAATCCCTCTGAGCGACTCCAACATGGCGGCCAAATTACTGGGTTTGACAAAAGCAAACAATTTTCAAGAATACTGACCGAAATGTTATTAATTTGCCTAGATATTCACTTATTAACATGATGGTTTATATCAAATGATCGAAACGGCAAAATTGCCTGAAATATTGCACAAATTTCAATCCTTCAAACGCGTGACAAGTGTTGCGTGACTTAAATTACCTCACCGATATCTCTTGAGTTAAAGGCAGTAAATCGATAAAATTTGGTACGGAGACTCATGGAGCCCATAGTTTAAAAGTTAGTATTTCGATGACGTCACGTGAAAGCCAAGAATTCGCCTTTTCCATATCGAGCAAGGGACTGGGTACGACTGTGAAAACCTAATTGATTATATGGTTCCAGAAAAACCCCTTCTCATGGGAGAGTAAGCAAATATAAGCTTATTGACCAAGTTTCAGAACGTTTGGCTAAATAAGAAAAAAACATTTGAGCATCCAAACTCTGTCAAAATTACAGAGAAATGTATGGTGTCCTTCCAAAACGTCCTTCGAAACCATACATTCTTTGTATTTTCGAAAAAAAAGTACCAAAATTTCGTTGCATTTTGCACAAACTTGTTCAAACTTTCAATTTTTACTAATTTGTATTTGTTCTTTCATGTAAAGGGGTTTATTTTTGAATTAAATTAATTTTGAGAAACATGGTTCCAGTCCCTTGCTCGATATGGAAAAGGCTAATATTCCTCTCACCTTTAGAACAAGGAACAAACACACACTTAGGATTATCGTCAGGAGTGATAACGCCCCCTCCAGGCCAAACTATCGTTGCATCATATTGCTTTTTGATACTTCCATTAAACCACAGCTCCATGAAAGGTTTTGTGTCGTTGATTAGAATATTCTCAAATACGAATATTGGGACTCTGTTCCCTTTTTTGTCGATCATAACAGGACCGGTTTTACCTTGTAAAGACACAATCACTATATAAGCGTAATCGTAGTAGACATAATCATAATCATAATCGTAATCATGGTGGTAATCGTAATCATAAAAATCGTAATCGTTGTGCAGGTAATCGTAGGCGTTGTGCATGTAGTCGTAGTCGTAGTCGTAGTCGTAGTTTTAGTCGTAGTCGTATAGGCGTAGTCGTAGTCGTAGTCGTAGTCGTAGTCGTAGTCGTAGTCGTAGTCGTAGTCGTAGTCGTAGTCGTAGTCGTAGTCGTAGTCGTAGTCGTAGTCGTAGTCGTAGTCGTAGTCGTAGTCGTAGTCGTAGTCGTAGTCGTAGTCGTAGTCGTAGTCGCAGTCGTATAGCTGTAGTCGTATAGTCGTAGTCATAGTCGTAGTCATATTTATATCCATAGTTATTGTACAATAGCACTTAACGAACTCTCTTTTTTGTGTATGTTAGTTTTGCATTCCTGTTAGTAAATTAATATTCCGGTCCTTTGTTCTTTTATCGTTGTTTGTTTTTCCAAGCAGTATATTTTTGTATAGTTGATTCGTCAACCGTTAACCGTTAAGGAGCTACAACGTTTTGTAAGTATAGTCAGACACTTTTCTTCGTATATTTTTAAAGACATAATCGGTATTTATGTTTTTAATGTTGTGCTTTTTTGTAGCAACCGTGGTTAATTGTATTGTACCGTTAAACGATTATAATTTAAGCTCGAGTTTGAAAGGTTTAATGAATCTAGCATTGGATATGTCAGTTGAAGCCGTGATAATACTCGTAGTCGTAGTAATATTCGTAGTCGTATTCCCTACCATAGCCAGCATGGCGGTCCTACCTGTAAACATAGGGAATGGAGAAACCATGTGATTAAACACAGCCCTGCCGTCGTGAAGGTCCTTCCCGTCATGCAACGTTTTATTAAGAGCATGCGCATACAGTAGAATGGCATCGTGTAAATAAGGTGCGGTTTTGTCTGCCTGATAATAAAGAAGAGTTACTTAGTAAATCGATTTATTCACAGTAGCAGAAACTCAATACAAAAACGACTGAGTAGTGGTTACTCAAATAACTGAGTAAATCGATGCATCCACAGTATAACCGTTACTCAAACAACTGATCGAACCTACTACAAAATTAAAATTACTCACCGACAGTGAAACCTCAAAGTTTGGATCGTTCAACCTTCCACGATCCAGCAGCAATTTCCTCGTCGCTTTTCTTTCTCCCGTCGATGGTCCCTTTACCGTTAACGATATCAGTCCATTAAATGACTTCAATACTTCCTCTCTGTTAACAGAACTGTCGCGTGCTTCGATGTTGTGCAGCAAATTTTCCGAGATGTAGAAGTCCAGAGTGATAAAAGCATAACTACCGTTCAACATTCCAAGACCTTTGGCCAGTAGGACAAATTCTGAGACCTGTTCTCTTGTCGCCAGAAGAAAAATAACTGAAATACAAAAATACAAAAGTCAATAGATCTTTTTTGCGAATAGTCCCCTTCACAGTTCCCTGCGCCATCTTGAAAGGTAGCCGGGCCTTTGCATCGAAGCGAGACGAATTGAATGTTGAATTGCATATTGAAAACATGAATGTTAAGGGCGGGAAAAGGAATGGGTAGGAAAAGGAATGGGTTGGAAAAGGAATGGGTAGGAAAAGGAATGGATGGGAAAAGCAATGGGTGGGAAAAGGAATGGGTAGGAAAAGGAATGGGTGGGAAAAGGAATGGGTGGGAAAAGGAATGGGTAGGAAAAGGAATGGATGGGAAAAGGAATGGGTGGGAAAAGGAATGGGTGGGAAAAGAAATGGGTGGGAAAATGAATGGAAGAAAAAAGGAGTAAAAATAAAAGGTTTTAAAAGGAAGAAAGCGAAAGAACAATGAAGATACAATGAAACTGGAAATAAGAGAAATGGGGGAAATGAAAAAATGAAGTAAATGTGGAGAAATGAATGAAATTATAGGAAAAGGAGGAAGGGCAGTGAAAACAATGAAGTAAATGATACGCATTTTTTGAATAGTTATTTTTAGTTATTTTTAGCTTTTAGTTATTTTTAGATATTTATATATTTTTGTATTTGTATTTTTTATTTTTTGGGGGTATTTTAGTAATAGACCTCTTTACCTCCGTACGCAAATTGTCCATTTCAGACCACGTGTCATTCCCTTGAGAATTGTTCTTTTATGATGAACGGGTTATAACATTTACATGTGAAAGAAACAACAGCCCCAAGGGTAGTATCACGTGATATGAAATGGGACAACAAACAAGGAAGGTAAATAGGCCTATTCGTGTGGTTTGTCTTAAGTACCTCTAGCTTTCTTCTGGGCCTTTTTCAGTATGTCTATCCTGACTTTATTAGACTCATCATCATATCGACGCACTAGGTGTGACGTGTAGTAAGATACTGTAATCTTGTTATCCAGGAAATGATCTCTGACCGAGCTAGCGATAGGCTGCCAGATGTCATCCCCCTTGCTGTCATAGAATGAGATGATGGCCGCTCTTTTCCAGTTGAAGCGCACCATAACCCTCCTCAGGACCTCTGGAGTTCTTGGAAGATAAGGATGACATCATGTGATCATCATCATGCTCGTCAACATCATCATCGTAGTCATCATCATCATCATAGTCATCATCATAGATATCATCATAGTCATCATCATCATAGTCATCATCATAGATATCATCATAGTCATCATCATCATCATAGTCATCATCATAGATATCATCATAGTCATCATCATCATCATAGTCATCATCATAGATATCATCATAGTCATCATCATCATCATAGTCATCATCATAGATATCATCATAGTCATCATCATCATCATAGTCAACATCATAGATATCATTATAGTTATCATCATCATAGTCATCATCAGATATCATCAAGGTCATCATCATAGATATCATCATAGTCATCATCATCATCATAGTCATCATCATAGATATCATCATAGTCATCATCATCATAGTCATCATCATCATAGTCATCATCATAGATATCATCATAGTCATCATCATCATAGTCATCATCATCATCATAGTCATAGTCATCATCATCATCATCATCATAGTCATAATCATCATCATCATCATCATCATCATAATCGTCATCATCATCATCATGATTGCACTCAGTTCTGCCATGATTACCATCACCATAATCATAGTCATTCGTTTCATCATCATCATTACAGTATTCACTTAATCACCATGATTATGAGCAACACCATCATCACCAATATCACCATCATCACCAATATCATCATCATCACCAATATCATCATCATCACAAATATCATCATCATCACATTTACCATGACCATGACCATGACCATGACCATGACCATGACCATGACCATGACCATGACCATGACCATGACCATGACCATGACCATGACCATGACCATGACCATGACCATGACCATGACCATGACCATGACCATGACCATGACCATGACCATCATCACCATCACTGACATAAGCACAACTACACCACCACCAGAAGCAGCACCAGAATCATCCTACCTGTCTGCATACGTCCTGCTAAAAGGTTGTGTACGGGCGAAAGTAGAAAACGTCCCTCTTTTCTCAAGGTCGGAAGACGAACACGAATACGATATCATTGGTTTATTCCAGTAGTGAGCAAGAAGCCCTGCACTCAGGCACGCCTCAGAACAACCAGGTCCAATAAACGCATTTACACTAGGTTCAGAGTGAACCATGTCAGACGCTATCCCTGCAGCAACAGATGAGCTACAACTGCTGTTCTTTGCTGTATAAGTGAGGTTGTAACCTTGAAGTAGCTTGAGTTGATTAACAGTAGCAATTGCTTGGTTTACGATGGGTAAAATACCGTAACCCACATTCCAGATTCCGTCTATAGGAACTAGGACGCCTAGATGGATGGTGTCTGAGTGAACAACGAGAAGGAGGGATGACCAGATTGTTATCAAAAGTATCATGGTTGATTTAGCTGGAGAAAGAGAGATAGATCAATTATGAATGACTTGATGTATTAATGGATAAATGAATGAATGAATGAATGAATGAATCTTTGTGTGAATTATATATGAAGGGATGAATGAATGAATGAATGAATGAATGAATCTTTGTGTGAATTATATATGAAGGGATGAATGAATGAATGAATGAATGAATGAATGAATGAATCTTTGTGTGAATTATATATGAAGGGATGAATGAATGAATGAATGAATGAATGAATGAATGAATGAATCTTTGTGTGAATTATATATGAAGGGATGAATGAATGAATGAATGAATGAATGAATGAATGAATGAATCTTTGTGTGAATTATATATGAAGGGATGAATGAATGAATGAATGAATGAATCTTTGTGTGAATTATATATGAAGGGATGAATGAATGAATGAATGAATGAATGAATGGATGAATGAATGAATGGAAATATCAACGAATAAATAAATAAACGAATGGATGGATGGATATATAAATGAATAAATTAATATAGATGGATGAATAAATGAAAAAGTGAATGAAAAAATAGATATGATAAATGAATAGATGAATGGTTAGATGAATGATTGAATGGATATATGAATCAATAAAAGAACGAACGAATAATTCAATGAATGAATGGGTGATTATAATCTATAAATAAATAAACGAGAACGACCAAAGGAACATACGAATTTGAATAGATACACGGCTGGCTCGGCTGAATTAATTGAATGAGCAAACGAATGAATAAGTGAATGAGTAATTGAACGAACGACTAAATGAATGGGCAAAGACAACAATATCTAACTAAATGAATTCACGAACTAAGCAAAAAAGCGACAGCGAATGAATACATACTGAAAATCTGTAAATTATTTTAGTATTACTAATTCTATGTATAAATTGTAATATTCAAAGAGAGCAAATAAACTAAACTAAAGTAAACTAAACTGAAATGGCTCCTATCCAACACTTCTTCTTCGGTGTATTTGAACTGCCATATGTAAATTAAAGCCGAACTACACGAATAACTCTTCCTTTAAGTCTACTGGAAGACGACTCACACAACAGCTTATATCGAGATTTAATTATGTTAGATTTCTGACATTGAGTCGAACTAAAAGAACGAATATAAACTGACAAATATGATTGAAATCGTGTTGAAACTATTCATGGTTACAACGACGTGCTAAACGAACAAAAAAAGTAACGTTTTCTGGTTAAGAAAATTCAAAAGTAAACCGTTGAAACATTAAATAAAAAAACGAGTTGCACTTGCTATTGAATATAGGTGTTGGTAATATTAATAAAGTTGGTATTTTTTGGACGAAGATTTTATCTATTAAATACGAAGAAAATTAATTATAGCAAGCTTGAATCAATATTGACCTAAGAGCTATTGGCACTAACTTCATAAGAACCATTTCATAAAAGTGAAATGAGAAAAAATTGATGTTAATTTGACCGTATTGCTTCCAGAACATCAATAAATGTTTCTGAGTTTCAGTAATTTAATTTTGAAGGTTAAATGTACAGCGGAAGGAACTGTTATAGATGAGTGTTTTAAACTTTTAAAATGTCTTCCTCAAACGACAGGATTCTCACCTGGAAATCGGACAAGATGGCTGAATGTTTTTTTGCAATAATATGTTGTGATTATATATTGTATGTATGGTACATATCGATCATTGTACATTATATATGTTTATTTCAAAATTCATACTTGATCCCGTTTCTATTTATGTTATTTCTATTTAATGTTATCTTTTTTTCGTCTCGTTTTTTTCTATTCTATAATATTATGCTAACTAAAAACACATTGACCATAATATATATAAAATCACTTATGTAAGTTATCTATCTTGGTTAGCCAGCAATGGTTATTATAGGTAGCCTGTACCTTATCTTCTGTTTAATAACAAAAATTGTAAATTATGTATATATGTCTAAGGTACTGAATAAACTTCTGTCATTGTCATTTTGTCATTACAAAAACCTTTCTTTAAATGAATACTGAAACGGTTATTTTCTGATACCTTTGAACTTATTTCTAAAGTTGTTTTAAAAGGGAGTTGTGGTTTTAGAATATTTTTTATATCTTATTCGTCCCGTGGAAAATGCAAAAACAACAACAGCCCGAAGGATGTATCATAGCGATTCTATTAACATACAAAAACTCGCAAATTAATCTTAAACAACAAAATATGTCCACAATCAAAATAAAAAAACAAAGGCAATACTTACTTGCTAAAAATCCTTAAACATTTTAAACTTTCCTTTGTAAATCTTGCGTTGAAAATAAACAGTATTTTAAGACTGTAAAACACGGTAAAAACACTGTAAGCTGTCCTTCACGAAATGAAGTCGCGAACATGCTACGACAAGTTAGTCAAGTAGCCAGCCAGCTTTGCCAAGTCCCAGTTAGCTGGTTTGTTTTTATATTTTTCGTGAATATGTGATCATCAATGTGGTCGATTTAAAATTCAAATGAGTTGTTTTGTACAAATTACAGAAAAGGATTATGTTACAACGATTTCAAAAAGGTTGTCCAAGGCGATGTGTCATTTCAAGATGGAAGGAATTATGGGATACACCTATTTCAAAAAGGTTGTCCAAGGTCATATCCCAAGATAGAAAGGAATTATAGGCATACACCTATTTCAAAAAGGTTGTCCAACGTGATAGATAGGTCACTCCAAGATCAAAAGGAATTATAGGCATACAGTAAAAACCCGCATATAACAACCAGTGGATTAAGAACCACTAGGCTAAAATTTGCTTTTTAAGCACCTGTTAAAAAAGAACCACTTTAGCCTAAAAATTAGACTGGTTCTTATATGAAAGGTTTCAAGATTTATTTGGTCATTTGAAAAAATATAAGTTGAGTCTGAATATGACCAAATTTATCAATGCAAGAAAAATGTTTTACAAAATTATTATCAGTTAGTTCTCAATGAGAATACATAAATCATTCAGATGCTTCTACATAACAATTTATATAACATAAAAAACTGTATAAGGGAAATTGTTTTTGCTTTGTAAATAAGAACCATTTAAGAACCACCTTAGCCTAATTTCTCACTAAATACCAATTATATAAGAACCACTTTAGCCTAACCTCGAAAAATAGTGGTTCTTACATGCGGGTTTTTATTGTACACCCATTTCAAAAAGGTTGTCCAAGGCGATATGCCATTCAAAGACGGAAAGGAATTATAGGCATACACCTATTTCAAAAAGGTTGTCCAAGGGCATTTCAAGATGGAAAGGAATTATAGGAATACACCCATTTCAAAAAGGTTGTCCAAGGCAATACATCATTCCAAGACGGAAAGGAATTGTAGGCATACACCTATTTCAAAAAGGTTGTCCAAGGCAATACACCATTCTAAGCAGAAATAAGTTATGGGTATGCACAGTTTCAAGACAAAAACGAATTGAAAATAAGGGGAAAAGAAAAAAAAAGAGAGAAAAAAAAAGAGAAAAAGAGAAAAAAATACAAATACAAAATTTAAGAATAAGACAGTTCATTGACAAAAAAAAAAGGAAGAAAAAAAAGGAAGAAAAATTAACAAAAAAAGGAGACGATTCCTCCGAGACATTCTATGAAGCTGAAGCATGGAATCGATTTAACGTGTGGGATGAAGATTTCGGCCCCATCCGCGCTATCTCGATAGAAAACCTAACGTCGGGCTATTCAAAAGACCAGGGAGGGAGAAGAGAACCAGCCCCTAGACTATAAACGGTTTACCCCTTTGCGCTAACTAAGCAACTATCAATTTATATAATTGAAAAACATTCAACGGCATTGTCAGTGGGTCTATTGTAATGTAAATTTACGTGGTACTTTGGCACGATGAGTTAATGCTATGTGTTTCCAGCAGTATCGGGATCGAATCCTTGCCATCTATTTCTAAAAATAATACTTCTCTTCCATTTCCGATACCATACAAACACCCAAACATTTCTAGAAACTCTTGATATGCTAATATGGCTGCCATTGACTTTCAAAAATGAAACTTATCTTAAACTAATAAGCACTGACATCATAATGGCCTATAAATGAATTATAGACGTTCATTGCAGGTGAGCGTAGTATTTACAAGTATTGGGATTATGATGCTAATTTGGCAACCATTTTAACGAATGGCTAAAGCTCGAAACGTCAGTAAAGTTAAGTCAACATTTTTTACGGTGTTACAAATATCATTAAATTACCTATCGTTTTAACAAACATTTTCTTTGTTCTTATAACAATGGTTAGTTAGCAAAACCATAACAAAATACGTCACTGTAGGTCAACCAATAGAAACTAAGTTCAATTCACTAGGAACCGAAGTGAGAAGTATACACTACTCGCAGTCTATTTTAAGAATCGATATTAATTAAAACTGGCGAGAGAACTTAACAGCTGGTGTTAAAACTCTATATTTTAATTTAAACTGGCAACGCAAATAGGAGTCAGTAATAAATCGTCAATTAATCAATAATTGATGGGAAATTTTCCTTTTTACCCAGAGCATTTTTAAAAAAAGAGACACTTGCACTCATTACCACTTTACATTCACAGCACTCAATACTTTAAAATATATAACCACGTTCGCTGCCTCTTTCACTAGCTGGTGATGTCCTTTTTAAACATTAAAACAGGGAATATAAATAGTTTCAGCTGAAGCAATAAGCTGAACTGAAAGCGAAATAATTATGAACTTGAAGAAATATGCGAACGAAGAAATAACGTGAAGAAATAATTAACGCGAACGTTGTACAAATTGATGACAAAATTGCACAGTGTAGCAGAGGCTGTCTCGCAATTTGTTTGTTGCAGACAGCATTGCACAAAGTAGAGTTTAGTTCTATTTTCCAACAACTTGAAACGCGCCGCATTTCCAAGAATTGCGAGAGAATTTGCTGACAAAATAGAACAGCGTCTCTCTGTTGACGGAGCTGAAGTTGTTCTTCGAAACAAAAGACTCTAAAGAGTCTCTTATTGTTGCTCAGTATTTTTCACATTGCTAGAGTTACCACTTTAACTCAATTTCACAACATCAACATCCAATATATCATTCTCTTTGTTAAAAAAGAACTTTTTACATTTTAGAGGACGTAGTTACGGTGATTATTATATTAGTAGATGTAAATTTACAAACAGATGTTATTTTAAACCTTAATGGTAGATAATTTACTGATGCAAAGTAAATAAATTCGCGTTGCTAACATTTTCAATTGTTTCAGATCCAATTTGAACTTAAAACAGTGTAAAGTTAAAGAGAGTTAAAAAGCAATCACCCACCATAAAATACTGCTCAATTTTTACATCCTTCCAAAATTGATGCTTGCTTGGTCGAATATCTCCTTAAGACAGCTCAATGGTCGTCTTGATAAAGAAAATTAAGTTTGTCATCTTGCTGTCATATAAACCTGCACATTTACATACAATAATTTGCATTTCGTTTTAAACGTTGAATAATTCCCAAGTCTGTCAAAATTTCTTAAAGAGTATTTCAGTTTAAAGTATAATATGATGACGTCATGACACTTTGGCATCAGCATGCATTTATTACCGGAGGGGCTGGTGCTGATCAACAACAATTTTATTACCAGCAATATCCAGAAGAATTATACAATTTCAATTTAAGGAATGTTCAGATAAATGGTAAAAGTTTCTCAGAATAGCTAAAAAAAGTTTACTTTTTACTCCGACGAATGACTAAAGCTCGAAACGTCAGTAAAGTTAAGTCAAACATTTTTTACGGTGTTACAAATTTCATTATATTACCTATCGTTTATATCAAACACTGACGCAGCCTATACTAGTTTACTTGCTAGTTTCCATTTAAAAAAAGCTAATCAAGCTGAGCAACTACTAGTATATTAAATAAAGAATTGATTGGTAATACAGTTGGCGATCAACAAAAAAAGAAAAAAAATACTACAAGACACAAAAGTGACAACAACAATATGTACCAGATGGACATTCAAAAACTATGACGGGTTAACATTATACTGAGGAATCTAATAAAGTTAATTCAAGAGTAGCTTTGAACGTATTCAGAGGAAGACACGGCATTTAAGATTTTCAGGTAGGTTGTTTGTTCAAAACAGAAGATCTTGATCGACAACTATCGACCATTTCTATAAGATATTTATTATAAATGAGTTGATCGAATTCCTTGAAAACCAATATTAATAACAGTTGTTTATCTCAAGAAACCAAACAATAATCTATTTTTGTTGAGATATTATAAATGAAGGCATCCTTTTTTGTTGAAGATATTTGTTATACAACAACAACAACAACAACAACAATAACAACAACAACAACAATAATAATAACAATAATAATAACAACAACAACAATAATAATAACAACACCAACAACAACAACAACAATAATAACAACAATAATAACAACAACAACAAACAACAGCAATTTTTTAACAACGATTTTTAATAAATGAAGATGTTCGAATTCTCGAGAGATCGAACAAGTTTGAAAACTAATTAATATTGATTATCTCGAGAGACTAAACATTATTCTAATTTTGTTGAGATATTAAAAATGAAGGCATACTTTCATGAAGATGTTTGTCATAAATGAAGCTGTTCGAATTCCTGAGAGATCGAGCAAGTTTAAAAACTAATTGATATTGATTATCTCGAGAGACCAAAAATTATTCCAATTTTGTTGAGATATTATAAATGAAGGCATACTTTCAAAAGAACAAATAATTGTTTTTAAGACTCAATAAGTACCAGTTCTCTCGTGGCCTGCTATTGGCTGACTATAGGAGGAGGATCTTATTTACACTTCACAAATACACCTATTTCAAAAATCGTTGTCGCAGTCGCAGCTACATTCCACACTCTGAAGCCTGCAAAGGATCTCGGTAATATGAACAGAATTTGTGATTTATTACACGTTTTTCAAAAAAATATTTGTTTAATCATCTTCCACTGTAACAACTTATGGTCATATAACGTAAACACGTACAACCAAAATAACCTATGATTAAATCGATAACACGAGAAGAAATACCGACATCCTTTGCAAGCTTCAATTCATAGTGTAGACTGCAGCTTTGATTGCGACAACGATTATTGAAATAGGTGTATATACCTTTGTCGAAATGGAAGTGAACACTTCAAGGCTGCAAGGCTGCAAATAATGTAAACGTAGGTATTCTTTGTCAGCCAATAGCCGGACGAATGAAAGGATATGATGGATAAAATGGTTTGAAGAAAGCGTTTTCGAAGCGAGTTTTAAAAGAGCAAAATCCAGACATTTTCGCAAATTCGTGGCAAGAGTCGAAAATAGGATTTCGCTCATATTTTAGCCATAGGTAGACCCTGATATAAGAAGAACTGCTATGTATTTAGTTTGGTAAAATACCGCTTAGCTTTCGAGAAAAATTGGCTCCTTCTGCGTGTACTGGAAACCTATTGTATTCTTTGTTAGCTTCGTTCTTTGTTTAAATTAAGTCTTTTGTTATTTCTATTGAATTACGTAGACTGTGTCCAGTACACGGATAAGGAGCCGAAAAATCGAAGAAAGTGGTTTTCGGCTAAATTCGCTAATTTAAGGTGGATCACTATAGTTTTTGAAAAGCCACACCAGGCCGTTATAAACGTCGTTTTGACAAACTTTCCAATTTTCGATTGACCTGAAACTTTTACAGATTATCAGTCTTAGACTGAAATTTAAAACAGTATACTTTGTTTTTAGATTTGTATTTTAATAGCAGCGATATACAGGAAAAACGGAAATCAGTTGCGCTTAAATTGTAGACGAACGCGATGAGATCTCGAAAAGCGGCTACCACCACTGTAAACTACAATACTAGGCACCCAAAATATCAAAGAATTAGAGAAATCTGTATGTTTAATTTCGAGAAAATTACAGATATATTTTGTACTTTGTAGTTTTGAGTGTTAGAAGGAATCACTCAATGTGTGGCAATGTGACTTACAATAACTGAACAAATAGCGCTCAAAAACCGTCAAAACCTTCCCTGTACATATATGTCTTTAGTTACTAAGTTTGGGACAATAAATCGTTCACAGTATTGAGAAATTATTTTTTTCCTTAGAGATGTTAGAGCTTGACTTCAAGCGAAAACACATCACTGTTGCGCTTTTCTAGAAATATTCAAAACTGCCGTTTACATTTTTCTGTAAAATTCACAAACTCTTCTCCAAAGTACTAGAAATGCTATACTGAAGTTTCATAATAATTGAGGCATTTAAACGTGGTAAAAAAAATTAAACTTGGATATCTTAACGAAGTCGACTCGTTCGGATGCTCACGGCCGCTAATGATGCAAATCTGCACCGTGACGGTTTTGGTCGAGTTATTACTTCCGGCGATAAAAGAAAGAGCCAGGGAAGGGAGGGGAGGGCTGGAGCTGAGTTGGTTTACCCTCATAGAAATAAATGGAAAAAAGCAACGACTTAAGATGATTAATTTTGTTTTTAATGCTTCTTTCTTCTTAAGATATTTGAATTACGTGGCAATCAAAAAAACTAATCTTCAGTTAATTTGTACAATGCTTATACTAAATCCACAAAACATATAGCACTTTATGATAATAAATTTCGCTAATTTCTTCATTCCATTGTTCTTTTGTTAGTTGTGACTTTTTATTCGCAGGTATTTTGAGAGAAAAGGTAACTAATTTGCAATTCATTTCACAAATTCAACTGGCACAAAGGAATGTATCACTACATGCAGTCAGATGTAATCAAAAGAACAATGGAATGAAGCAATTAGCGAAATTTATTTTTATCGCCGGAAGTAATAACTCAACCAAAACCGTCACGGTGTATTGCGTCGTGACTCCAGAATGTAACGCAGATTTGCATCATTAGCGGCCGTGAGCATCCGAACGAGTCGACTTCGTTAAGATATCCAAGTTTAATTTTTTTTACCACGTTTAAATGCCTCAATTATTATGAAACTTCAGTATAGCATTTCTAGTACTTTGGAGAAGAGTTTGTGAATTTTACAGAAAAATGTAAACGGCAGTTTTGAATATTTCTAGAAAAGCGCAACAGTGATGTGTTTTCGCTTGAAGTCAAGCTCTAACATCTCTAAGGAAAAAAATAATTTCTCAATACTGTGAACGATTTATTGTCCCAAACTTAGTAACTAAAGACATATATGTACAGGGAAGGTTTTGACGGTTTTTGAGCGCTATTTGTTCAGTTATTGTAAGTCACATTGCCACACATTGAGTGATTCCTTCTAACACTCAAAACTACAAAGTACAAAATATATCTGTAATTTTCTCGAAATTAAACATACAGATTTCTCTAATTCTTTGATATTTTGGGTGCCTAGTATTGTAGTTTACAGTGGTGGTAGCCGCTTTTCGAGATCTCATCGCGTTCGTCTACAATTTAAGCGCAACTGATTTCCGTTTTTCCTGTATATCGCTGCTATTAAAATACAAATCTAAAAACAAAGTATACCGTTTTAAATTTCAGTCTAAGACTGATAATCTGTAAAAGTTTCAGGTCAATCGAAAATTGGAAAGTTTGTCAAAACGACGTTTATAACGGCCTTGTGTGGCTTTTCAAAAACTATAGTGATCCACCTTAAACTAATTTTGAAAAAAACATCTCAAGGCTAAGTTTTAAAAATGGCCTCTACGAAGCAAGTTATTAAAATTGTTTTTGGGAAATTACTTTTCGCGTTGTTCTACTCTCTCGAAGTTGAAAAAAAACTTGTAAATGCCGGCTAATGAATCATTCTAAAATACAACATGGATGATTTTGAATAAAAAACAAAGAAATACCTTGATCTGTCATATTTCGTCATTTCAGTGCTTTCAAAACTCGCATGAAGTCGCACAAAAAATCCTACGAAATTCTATTTTTTTGTACGTTAGAAAAATTAACTTTTAAAAAAAATTTGATATAACGTTTATTCTTTAGGTTTAAGCCTAACTAAGCTTAGTTAAGCCTAACGAAAGTATAGAGTCCCGTGCAAAATTCGAGAGTTTTGCCCTGTTGTAATTGAAGCTCAAAACGTGAGCTGTTGAGTGTTTCTGAATGTCCTTAAATGCATTATTTAATCCATTTAACTTTCTCTTGTATTAGTGAAAACTATTAAGAAGCGTAATAAACTAAGAATCCCTGAGAAGAACGCTATCCTGTAATAGTATGTGGTAAATATAATAAAGGATTGGGCATGGTATGTTATGTATATTTCTGTTGTATTTTCAAAGTAACGATATTGATCAACTCGGTTTGTCGGTCGATAGTGGGTCTTTGAATATTCGGTTTTACAAAACATCGCATCCATTTAACTTTCTCGGGTAGAACAATCGTATTTGAGTACGTATGGTGTATGTATGTACGGAATATCTTTTCTTTTATATAACTAACATGGATACTGGTAATGTGTTCAACAATGATAAGTTGGAGCACTTTTTCAAATGAGTTTCCTGTAAAAACGCAGAAATCTTTCGCATGATGTATTTTTCCTTAAAATAGCATTTGAAATGAACAATGATTGAACATAATATAATAATAACTAGACGCATAACTGCGTGAACTCGGGCTTCATTACGATTATGTAATCATTTTTTTGGATTAGCTTGAGATGATTTGAAGCGAAAAAAAGGAATTTTTTTGGTCGTCCTCCCTTTCTGTTTGGTCCGTTCCTTCAGTCCGTGATCCGCTTGCCTGTCCTGCTTTGCTGGATATCGATGTTCGGTTCGTGCAGTGATACGTGCGAGCTTAAAGACTGTCTAAGAAACAGTGTTATTAAAGTTGTTCTTGCAAAATAAACGCCAGAAAAAGCAAGATAGATAGTCACTAAAGCAATTGGTGTTATATTTGAGGCGATTTAGGCTGTTGGATGTAGTTTTCAGAGAGGCTGATTTCAGCTGTTTTATATTTGTTGTTGTCGAGCTTGACCTTGAGGTTTAAAATCGGTCACGTTATCTGACATATTGTAAACAAAGAAATATTACTTTCATCGTACATCTACATCTACATAGATCGCTAAGTGGAACTGCTAGATAATAGGTTGAAGCGATTAAGTTTAAACTTAAAAGTTTTGCGAATAAGTTTGTTGTTCTTTGCAAGAAGCTAAGCGCTCGGCAATCGCCAATCAATCGCGGATCTGAAGCTTGTACGAGCTAATAGTATAGTCAATAAAATTAAACTATTGACAGATAAACTCGTTATTTTAATCAAAAATATAAAATAAATAATTACAAGAAGCAAAATATTTACCCTAAACATCACTAAAGTATTATACTGTTGTTGTCTTCACTTCTAGTGCGCTGTTTCGTACTCTCTAAGAATGCTTACAATACAGTTAAATATCCAGTAGTAACAGCTTCGTCCTTAGTAACTGGTTGTGAATCAATTCCATAGCATTATGAGTTTATAGCAGGGACGATTTCTCGATAAATTCCATCATAATAAGTTGGCTCGCTTATTTAGCCCGTAAATTGCATGATCTTTATTAAAATTCACAGTGACCCTTTCCGAAAACATTCGACATATACTTAAGTGTAATTCTACTGCGAATCATGTGGAGTGAGCGCATAAAACATGAGAATATTCCACCTAGAAATCAATCCTTCGACGAATCAAATATCCATGTGCTCGTATTGGCCAGTCTACGCATGCGCTGTGACCATACGCATGCGCGGTGACGACGGCGTTTTGCGACCCAAGAAAAAAATAACATTGAAGCCCATTTTACAGTGCTGCTAATTCAACCGGGGCCACCTCGAGTTTATTAGCCAATCACGTTTGAGCTTAAGAACAAAAGATATCTACTTTGTCTAAAAGATATCTACTTTGTCTCCTTATCAGCCAATCAAATTATAGGCGCGAATTGACTTGACGGATCGTCTATGGAATCGTCCTTTGGAAAGCCCGAGTAATAATTTCATTGATAAGTTACTATATATCAATAATTATATTGAAACTTAATTATAGTATAATAAGTACATTAATAAGTTATTATATATCAATAATTATATCGAAACTTAATCATATAGAAACAGTAATAATTTACTTTAAACATAAGTATACACCTATTTCAATTAACGTTGTCCATCTGGAATGGTTGATCTGAGACCGATAGGAATTGTGGGAGCTCGTTAAACTGCAAATACACTATTATAATCACGCTTGAATATTAAATGTTTACTTCTGAAATATTGTTATCTGTAATTCAGCACCATTCAAGTGTGATTAAAACAGTGTATTTGAAATTTAATGAACTCCCACAATTCCTATCGGTCTCAGATCAACCATTCCAGATGGACAACGTTATTTGAAATAGGTGTATGTATGAAGTTAATAATGAAGTTGAAATTAAAGTATTATCCGAATGCATGAAAGTGTTGGTTGGATTTTGGAGGGGGCACAAGAAACTCACCGGTGACTCTCGGGTGACAGATGGATGGGTATCTTGGAGTATCTAATCCATTGAAAGTCCCAAGTACTGGTTTAGGTATAACAAGTTTGTTGTAGGGGCGTGGGTTATCGCTGCACTAATTGATCTGCTAGGTAAACCAACATATAACCTTGTACGTTTCGACCTCGGTGACAATATGTACACACATACATGTAAGTCTGATCACAGTACGAAAATGTGCCGCGATTTCTTCTTTATACTATGACTGCAATCGGCTGGTTAATTCCGTGTATATACCTCACAGTCACAAACATCTTGACTTTGAAAAGCTTGCATCGACACAGTCGCGAAGTAGCTGGTAAGCATGCGAGAGGTTCAATCCAAAAGGCACGCTCAGTCAAAACAACAAGTATGTTTGTCTATTTAATATTTGCGTTTATCATTCCGTTTATCTTTGCCAGTGTGGCAATGATCGATATTAAAACTAGATGTTTCATTCACTTCAAGTTATGTAACTCGTTATGTAGTCTGCTTGATCATATACGCGAGGGGAGTTTTTTGTCCATCAATTGTATTCTATCACTCTAATTATTATAGAAGAAAATTGGTTGGATTGTTTCGTAGAATGTTTTGTACAATTTAAGGAAAGTAGATTCAAGTCGTGTTTTGGCGTGTATCTGTATTTCTGTTATGATAAAAATAGAGTTTTTTTATGCCAAGGGTTGTTTTGGTATCATAATTAGGTTAAAAGATCTCTTATAGAGAAAAGATCGTTTATAGTGTCTCGCCTTATATAGAACGTTGAATTTATCCGTCGGGATGTACTATCTGATTTCAACTCTTCCTCTATACAAGGAGGACATACAACGGAGATCCTATTGTGTTATTTGCGAATAATTCTTGGTGCAGGAGCTTTAATGTCTCTTAGTCATTGAATCACTAAACATACTTATGACTCTAAGCTGCCTTTCAACAGTATGCAATGCATTGTGGTCCAGCATGTTCTCCACATTTGTAACACAAATTATATTCACTAACAAATTGTAACTAGTAACCAATGAAACAAATTAAAAACGCATTTTTGCACAACTGTGTTCCCTTTCGAATTCATGATTATTAATTTTATTGAAACAAAATTTCCACATGAAATGATGGATGTGAACTTTAATGATGTTTTTGGCTTGATCGCAGTATTAAGGGCGTTTGCATGCATGCGGGCATTGTTTTCTATGCATCCTTTCTACGCGCGCTTTGGAACGCCTGGATGATTTCGTTTGATAAAAGAAATCATCCAGGCATTCCACGAAACAAGAAAGCGATCGAAAATTGTATTATATTGAAAGTTTGCAGCGCAATATCTCGAAAACGAATACGGTAACCCCTATCTTTTATTTTAAAAACTAATAAAGAATTACAAAAGCTGTGTGTGTCCAGAATTTGAAGAAAAAGTTATGGTTAAATATTGGATGATACACGTTTTTGGATAAAAATTTCATATCTTTTCGCGTGACAGCATTCAGCTAGTACAGCGGTACTCGTGCGAAGCGTTTGTATATTTGAAACCTGTATAACGATCGTTCGAACGTTGAAAGCAAGCTACAAGAACGCTACGGAAATACAGGGCTTTTAGGCGGCTAAATCAGCATAATCAGGATACCTTTCAGTTAAGTAGACCTTTATTTATCTAAACTAGGATAAATTAACAAAAACTAGCATAAATTAGCATATTATTAGTGTCCTAGCGCCCTTGGATTGAGTGTAATATATTCTCTAGAAATTGACTGCAGCCCGTGGTAATTTAAGAAATGAACACAGGTGCAAGGATTGAGCTATTTTTTAATTCGTTCTATTGTTTTATGGCTCTTCCTGTTGGCTTTGATGTTCTTCGAACTTTTTCTCTGTGAAAGCTTGTGTGAGAGTTTTTCAAGCAGGTATTTGCAATTATTTCTGCACAAATCGCAACATTGTCAGTTCAGATTCCTAAAGAGGTTGTTAAAGGAGTGTTTTTGTATAGCCATCACTTTCCAATAGGCTCTTTCATGAGGCTCTTTTCACACGTGCACACGTGCACACGTGTATACGTGCACATGTGCATGCACACACACTAACATCTATATTTACAGCTGCATACAAAACTTGAGCAGTAGATGAAACATAATTATGTTTTTGAACAATAGTTTCAAATGAAAATAATTAATTTTAGCACCTAGTGTAGTTAGATGCTTTTCCGATGTCTTAAATTGGCACTTAACTGGTTCGTGAACGAGCTTGGAAACCCGATGAAACACTCGCACTCGTTTTTGAACTATTACATGAAATTAATTTGGAATATTAATGATGCCCTAAATTTCGAGTTTTCTATGCTTCTTGTAGGCGCTAGTCTCCGCCGCAGCGTCACGGAATTACGTGACAAGACGAATCACGGTGCGGGTTGCTGCGCAGAAAACAAAAAAGTAAATTTTAACAAATATCACACATGTATGTTTCTTAAAATTGTTATGATATATGAAAATGAAGATGATGAAGAAGAAGAAGAAAAAACCCTTTTTTATCTGACATTATTCTTTCCAAAAATCGGTTTAAAGATGGTGTCTAGTGTTGTTCATGCGCATTCTTACTGCGCATCTAGTTCGAGAGTGCAGTCGAAAATAAGTTCGCGGAAAATACCGTAAAAACAATAATGGAGCCTCAAAAAGGAAAAATCCCTTCCCCGTTTTATTATGAAAAGAAAAGAGAAAACGTCTCCATTTGATTTACTTTTTGAGATAAAAACGGTACATAAAACAATGTTTGTGCGTAAATTGCACTTATCGTGGACCTTTGGTCTATTGAAAAAGAGATTTGTTTATACAATTTTCACATCCCCATAAACGAAAAACTTTAAAAATGAATTAAAATACAAACATAATTTAAAATAGGTTAAATAACTTTTGTTATTTTAGATTTTCTAGTCCTACTAAACGAGCTTTTTAGTAGTTTTTTTTTACAAACAAAATGATGTTTTACACAAACTTATTCATAACAAAATAGCTTTTTTAACTTCCTTGTTATTCTTTATTTGAATAAACCATCGGGGGGAGGTTACAATATTTTTTTACAAGATAAACAGTGTTTAAAAAATAAACATACTGTTTACAGAATAAACTGTTTAGAAAATGTTACGGATAGTGTATATATATATATATATATATTCAACAATATATATACACACGTATTTTATAAGTCCCCGATGGCAAGACAACCCAAAAAGAAGCCACAGGCTTATACTTACTTGGTTAGGAATATGAGGTGGCAGAAAAACCTTATTCACTTTTAGTTAGTCTTTTCCGTTGTTACTTAGTAAAAATACCTGTAGGTGTGTTCACCTTTTCAGAATTCTGCAAGACATCACTAAATTATTTGATTGGTTTTCCGGCACGTCCCGAGAATTTTAAGAATCATTAATTCATTAACTCCGCAATTAACTCAGCATTGTGAGTTATAAGTGCTGTATGCGGCAAATCAGATTGTAGTGATTGTAGTGTGTGAAACAACAGGATATCATGCATGCAAGAAGAGCTTGATGGAGAGGAAACGTATCTTTGAACAACTAGTTAATTTGAAGCATCTCCGATGGCTTAAATTGGCACTTAACTGGTTCGTGAACGAGCATACTAAAGCATCGCCAACCACAGTTAACAACCAGAGCAGACTACAAATCCCGAGAATACGGTTCAAAGTTTGCCTGCAGGTCCAGGTTCATACTCAGTATAACGACTATACTATACAGGTATTTATAAAACGTACTACAAAGTTTTATAACAATTATGGATAATATAAGTTCAAAGCACATAGCTTTCTTATAAATTATGTTAAATCGTTTTTCATTGTGTCATTTGTGTCGTGTTGGTGTCTTTTGAGTGAAAAAGGGCTTTGTGAATCGATAGCATGGATTGATCCTTAAACAGGTTTTGTTTTCGCAACTGCTAAAGAGGCCTAAAATGTTTCAAGCGCATTAGCCTCACAAGCTATACGTAATTTTTGGTGAGAAATGCAAGTTGAAGAATCCTTAAAACTGTGGAATCTCATTTTAACGAAAGAAAACCTACAGAAAAACCTGTATCTGCAAAGAGCAATTTATGCAAATAGCAATACGATCAATCTGAAAAAATTTGGAAATACTATATTTCATCCCGGCGTGGTTAGATGAATACATGTGGTTGTACTTTTTTAGGTTAAAAGCGAGAAAACAGTTGCACCAGAGTTTCAAAGAAATATCGGCAGAATGTTAGGCTTAATAAAATCAACATACCGCCAAAAATATCAACCTATGTCAAATACAATATTTGTTTGCACGCAGGCATTTAGTTAAAAGTTGATGATTACGTTTCTTCTGCGTTATAATTTACTATAAAATAGACACCAAGCTTTCGCCCATCTTGGCCATCATCAGGGTAGTAGTACACGTAATATGTTTGAATTAACGTACGTAGTTAACAAGAAGCGAGCACACACAAAAACAATGATAAAAAAACAACAGCGCAAGCTAGTAAATAGAATAGAGCGCGCAGAAGGACAAAATAATATATGCCAAATTATCAAACCTGGTTAAAAAATCAAAAATTGTTCCCTTACAGAAAAAAAAGCCTCTTTCCAGCAACATGAACAGTTCAAAAAACCACACTCTGAACAGTTTCTTTCCCAACAGTACATCATCGTATGTTTTCGCTCCTGTCAGTCACAACATCAAGATTATATTGGCAAGTGGCAATGTTATCGCCGGTGCTATCTCATTTATAGCAAACTCTCTGATCCTGTACTTCACATACAAACGTCCAAACGCTGCCCAAGCAAGCTCATTCAGTCGTCAGTCGTTAATTGACTGGTATATCCAAAGTATTGCCCTCACAGATGTGCTGTGCTCACTGATTAGTCTTCCCATCTTCACAGCCGAGTTGTTCATCGATTTCATCAAAACTGATCTAGTTTGTGTAGTTGTTAGATATTTTACTATGTATTTTCCAATTGCCACAATCCTTAACTATGTAACAATAGGCAGAGAAAGATATTTAGCATTGGATCAGCCATTTAAAGTCTACAGTATTAGTGTAGGTAAGAAGTTAGTTGCAGGGACGTGGGTTGTCGCTGCAATAGTGGACCTCCTTCCTAGACCAGCGTATAAACTAGTACGTTTCGACCTCGGTAACAATATGTACACACATACATGCAAGTATGATAACAGTACTAAAATGTACCGCGCTATTTTCTTAAGTTTCACTCTAATCGTCTGGTTAATTCCGTGTATATACCTAACAGTCACAAACTTCTTGACTTTGAGAAGCTTGCATCGACAAAGGCGCGCAGTAACTGGGATTCAAGCGGGAGTTTTAATCGAAAACGCAAGACGCTTCAAAACAACGAGCATATTTGTCTCCCTCATATTTGCGTTTATCATTCCGTATATGTTGTTTATATTCTACAGCGGTGTGGCAATGATATTAAAACTGAATGTTTCATTCACTTCAGATTACATAACACGTTACTTAACCGGTTTATTCGGTTACGCCAATGGAGTTGTTGGTGCATCGATTCTATTCTACTACTCTAATTATTATCGGAGAAAACTGGTTGGAATGTTTCGAAGAGTTCTCGAAACAACTTAAGGTTGTTTTTGAGTAAAATGGCCTCAAAGTCGACGATTTCGGCATTTTTCGAAAACATCGTGACGGAATGTCTTGGTGGCAAAAACAAGAAAAAAAATTAGTAAAAAATGCCAGTCATGATAAAAGAAGGCCCTAAAATGTTTTTGAAATTCATAATATTTGGAAATAAAGCGATTTTTTAACCCAAAACGCGAAAATAATTACCTTGGAGAAAAACACCTTACGTCTCGAACAAAATGGCCGCTTTTTGTCGTTTTCGAGGGCTTAAAAGAACTGGAAAAATCCGATTTTTTGTGGGATAATTTTTTTTTCAAAAACTAAACAAAACTCATCTTTAGTAGTTATTTCGATTTATAAGATAAAAAATGGGGGTAACCGTTGGGTTTTTTAGTTATTGTGCTTCATACATCGAAAATCGGCTCGTTGCTTGTTTTTCTTATAGAAGCAAAATCACCCAGGCGTTCCTCACCGGGCGTTGTCGAGCGTTGTAGGTTGCACGTGAACATTCCGCGCGAACGTCCTTAAATGGGTAGACTCTAGGCTTGGCTTTGTGTTGTACTGGAACATATGTTGCTATGCAAAATTAAAGTCTGGATTATACCAAGTGTTGTTTTATTTTGGCCAAACATGCATGCTGAGCCCGTTTGAAAATGAAATCTGAAAATGATGTTTGTTCAAACTTCTTCCTGCTGAATCCTAGTAATCTTTTTTGGATATACCAAATAAAATGGTTAAAGATAGCCTGTAAACCACTTCAAAAGTCTTCACACCTCTTATTCTTTTTTAAGGCATAGTTCATGAGTTTTTAAAAATCTCCAGGATCTCTCCAATTTATAAAAGTGTAATGACTGTTGCAAACAGTTATAGACCTTATACGCTTTCACCTTTTACTAAACTTTTAGAACGATTAGTTTATGATCAATTATTATCTTTCTATATAGATGCCAATTTGGCTTCAGAAAAAGGCTATTCTACAGAGCATGCCATTCGTGAATTAACTGACTGCCTAAAACTTTCTTTTGATAATAGATTATGATATGGTGGAACATAGTATATTACTAAAGACACCGGTAAAATATTGGGTAAGAGGTCTCCCTTTAGAATGATTTCGTAGTTATAAATCACAATTTGTGCAAATTTGAAATACAAAATCAAATACATTGAAAATGAAATGTGCATGGTGCCCCTCAGGGATCAACCCTAGGTGCTTATTTTTTCTTATATAATTGATCTACCTATAAATTTTTCTAAAATTCGTAAATTCAGAATTTTTGTAGAGGGCCAACTCGAAAGCGATGCTTCTTTGATTGTCGTTCACAGATTATGTATACCTAAACTAATATTTCTTTATCTATGTAACTGTAAAATAAGTATATACTCGAATTAGTGTAAATCAAGTAAATAATGTAAATCAAATTTAATTTGAAATTTGAGACCATGTTGGATGATGATGGATGAGGTTCAATTCGAGTGAAACTTTCCATCCACCATCGTCCACCATTTCTATTGTTTTTGTGTTTGTATCGCAACATAATATATTTATAATACATATTTTATTTTATTGATTAAGATTAGTATGAATTGAGTTTTATACAAAGTTTTTTACGCTGATGTAATTCATCCAAAGAGGTGCGAGGGAAATAAATAAACATATATCTATGATCTACTAGTAGTCTGGAAAGTCCTTAAAATTTGTAACAAAAGGTATATATATAGAGATTAATGCATGGGCGTGCGGTATATGAAATTTATCTTGAAGTGTTCAACTTGATATTTCTGTATTTTCATTGGTGAGCGCAGATTGAACACATTAGTCCCCTTCACAGTTCCCTGCACCATCTTGAAAGATAGCCGTGCATGTGATAAAAAGAAATATCAACACCGGACACATGTGTGATTTGGAGATTTTTATCAATGTGCGAAATCCCTTTAAAAAAACTCATTAATAATTCATGAGCTATTAGTCCAATCGGGGCATTCCAATTTGGTCACATGCATGACCTTTATACCCCATAAAACACTGCCATAGGTACATTATATAAAAACACATGTGTCTTTATGATAAAGGTACGTGTGTCTTTATGATAAAGGTACGTGTGTCTTTATGTACCTATGACACTTGTAAAGGTCTCAGTTTTAATCTCTCATCATTGACCTTTACTAGAGGCATCACCCGAAACAATGCTATCAATCTCCTACTATATTATACACGACATTTCTCAAATGTGGGATGCCAAATGTGGTGCTTAATGGTGCATGGTGTGATATGAGCATGCGCAGTGTACCTTGCAAATAAAGTTTGTCTCCAAATTGGACTTTTCTTCAAGAAACTTTTATAATTTAGTTTTGAATAAGTGTTGGAGTTTTTTAAGCTATATAAAAAAACTCGCAGCACGTGTTTTATCAAGGATCAAAAACCCTCGCTGCGCTCGGGTTTTTATCCTTGATAAAACACTGCTTCTCGTTTTTTATATACTACATAAAACACTGTATTTTATATAATAAACTTATTCATCCTGAATTATATAAAATACAGTCAATCAGAATGCTTGAAAACCCTTGTATATTTACGGGTTAGAGACTGATACGAGTGTTTTGTGCGCAAATACACGCACGAGCTGACTGTAGAATGAACGAGTAATTTTTCAATGCCGCACGAAGCGAAGCGAAGTCTCTCACCCTTTTAATATTCAATCTGAATTCACTGGATAAATAGCATAGTATCAAGTGAAGTTACAACTCAAACCAGTTTATTCGTAAAAACTTCAAAAGTACATAGTAGCTCATGAGGGCGAGAGGTCTAATTGTTTTAGTATCCAACAACTTATAGGTCAAACTTTGCCATATTTTAAAAGAAAAATAACATTTCAATCGTTTTATTTTGACAAAATGACAGATAATCGAAAGTATAAATACCGAGAGCGCGCTCAATGACGTGTGACGACAAGTGAAAATGTTTTCAAAACACATCGAAATTCTCCACTGTTTCTGCCATTTTCTCCCTCAATACTTTTATTTTAACGGCTGAAAATAGCATGCTTTTAGTGTTAAAACTACTATACATTTTAGAACGGGTACACAATTACATAAAGAAGAGACTTTGAATTAGCATGTACACTATATTTAATTTGACAGAAATTTGAAATTTACAGTACAACTGTTGAAACTGAGAAGAACCCAATCACGCAGCTCTTTCATAAGAAAACTGATTTCTTTAGAAAACCAATTTCTTTAGAAAATTTAATTATCTTCCTCGGGTGAATACATAACAATGAAGCTGATGATCCTATACAAAAAGATATGAGTTTCACACGAGCTAATTATAATACCCCCAATACAATTCTTCGGACCTTGATGAAGTCAATACAGCTCTTCACAATGACGATAATCTCATGGAATTATCAATTTGTATGAGAAGTAATTCCAAAAACTCGTGCTTCATGTTTCATCGGTTTTTCAAACAATTGAAAACAATAAAAGCACTCCGCCTGCGGCGTCGTGCTTTCAAATGTTTTCTCGTGTTTGGAAACCCGATGAAACACTCTCACTCGTTTTTGAACTATTACATGAAAATAATTTGGAATATTAATGATGTGTTTCTATTGTTACACTCACTCACTCAACCCGATAACATAGTGATTACTAACCTCGTATGGCAGTAGCCACAAAAATGGGTCGCAATTACTAGGCACCTGCCTTACTGCCTACTTTTGAACGTCTTTTGAACTTTCGATTCGAGCCCTCGATGTGCGCACGCACAAAAACCGCTTAATAAAATACAAAATTTTATTTAGGAACCATAAGGCCGATTTACACGATACGGTTTTGACCTACGACTGTAGTATACGATTTGACTACAAATTGTAGTAGTTATCATTCACACGCGCACTAGACGACTAGTCGTATACGATTCGTATGCGCCATTGCTAAATTCGTGAGTGAAAAATCCTTCTACAAGTTGTAGGTCGCGTGCGTCAGTCGTAGGGGAATTTACACGGCACGACTTGGAGCTCATTTGAGTCGTATACTACAAGTCGCACACGACAATCGTGCCGTGTAAATCGGCCTTTACACGTTTTGAGCTTCAACAGTGCAAAACTCTCCATCTAAAAAAAATCTACGTTAAGTTGTATCAATTTTTTTTTAAAAGGTAATTTTTCGAACGTACAAAATAATTGATTTTCGTTTTTGTCCGACTTCATTCGAGTATGTAAAATACTGAAAGGACGAAATATAACAGATCAATGTATTTCTTTGTCTTTTATTTAAAACTATCCATGTTGTAGTTTAGAATGATTACTTAGCCAGCATTTGTGTTTTATATAGTATAAGAAAAAAACAAAAAATTCTTATAAGTTGTGATGTTTTTTCATATCGCTTATGTTTTCGCAAATTCTGCTTCAAAATCTCGCGCGTAGGCATATATACACGTTTTTTATATAAAGTCCCCAATGGCAAGACATCCCCAAAAAGAAGCCACAGGCTTATACTTTTGAACTGCCTTACAATGAATTGGCTAGATATGATATTCAAATTACTTGGTTAGGTATATGAGGTGGCAGAAAAACCTTAGTCCCCTTTAGTTAGTCTTTTCCGTTGTTACTTAGTAAAATTACCAGTAGGTGTGTTCACCTTTTCAGAATTCTGCAAGACATCACTAAATTATTTGTTTGGTTTTCCGGCACGTCCCGAGAGTTTTAAGAAGCTTTTTTTCATTACCTCCGCAATTAACTCAACATTGTGAGTTATAAGTGCTGTATGCGGCAAACCAGTACAGATTGTAGTGATTGTAGTGTGTGAAACAACAGGATATCATGTAAGAAGAGCTTGATGGAGAGGCACGTATCTTTGAACAACTAGTTAATTTGAAGCATCTCCGATGGCTTAAATTGGCACTTAACTGGTTCGTGAACGAGCATATTTAAGCATCATCAAGCACAGTTAACAACCAGAGCAGACTACAAATCCCGAGAATACGGTTCAAAGTTTGCCTACAGGTCCATACTTATACAGGTATTTAAAAAACGTACTACAAAGTTTTATAAAAATTATGGAGAATATAAGTTCAAAGCACATAGCTTTCTTATAAATTATGTTAAATCGTTTTTCATTGTGTCATTTGTGTCGTTTTGGTGTCTTTTGAGTCCAAAAAGGGCTTTGTGAATCGATAGCATGGATTGATCCTTAAACAGGTTTTGTTTTCGCAACTGCTAAAGAGGCCTAGAATGTTTCAAGCGCATTAACCACACAAGATATACGTAATTTTTGGTGAGAAATGGAAGTTGAAGAATCCATAAAACTGTGGAATCTCGTTTTAACGAACGAAACCCTACAGAAAAACCTTTATCTGCAAAGAGCAATTTATGCAAATAGCAATACGATCGATCTGAAAAAATTGAGAAATGCTATATTTTGATCGTGATTAGATGAATACATGTGGTTGTACTTTTTAAGGTTAAAAGCTAGAAAACAGTTGCACCAGAGTTTCAAAGACATATCGGCAGAATGCTTGGCTTAATAAAATCAACATACCGCCAAAAATATAAACATATGTCAAATACAATATTTGTTTGCAGGCAGGCATTTAGTTCAAAGTTGATGATTACGTTTCTTCTGCGTTATAATTTACTATAAAATAGACACCAAGCTTTCGGCTATCTTGGCCATCATCAGGGTAGTAGTACACGTAATATGTTTGAATTAACGTACGTAGTTAACAAGAAGCGAGCACACACAAAAACAATGATAAAAAAACAACAGCGCAAGCTAGTAAATAGAATAGAGCGCGCGGAAGGACAAAATAATATATGCCAAATTATCAAACCTGGTTAAAAAATCAAAAATTGTTTCCTTACAGAAAAAAACCCTCTTTCCAGCAACATGAACAGTTCAACAAACCACAATCTGAGCAGTTTCTCTCCAAACAGTACATCATCGTATGTTTTCGCTCCTGTCCATCACAACATCAAGATCTTATTGGCAAGTGGCAATGTTATCGTTAGTGCTATCTCATTGATAGCGAACTCTCTGATCCTGTACTTCACATACAAACGTCCAAACGCTGCCCAAGCAAGCTCATTCAGTCGCCAGTCGTTAATTGACTGGTATATCAAAAGTATTGCCCTCACAGATGTGCTGTGCTCACTGACAAGTGTTCCCATCTTCACAGCCGAGTTGTTCATCGATTTCATCAAAACTGATCTAGTTTGTGTAGTTGTTAGATATTTTACTATGTATTTTCCAATTGCCACAGTCTTTAACTATGTAACTATAGGCAGAGAAAGATATTTAGCAGTGGATCAGCCATTTAAAGTCTACAGTATTAGTGTAGGTAAGAAGTTAGTTGCAGGGACGTGGGTTGTCGCTGCAATAGTGGACCTCCTTCCTAGACCAGCGTATAAACTAGTACGTTTCGACCTCGGTAACAATATGTATACACATACATGTAAGTATGACAACAGTACTAAAATGGGCCGTGCGTTATACTTAAGTTTCACTCTAATCGTCTGGTTAATTCCGTGTATATACCTAACAGTCACAAACTTCTTGACTTTTAGAAGCTTGCATCGACAAAGGCGCGCAGTAACTGGGATTCAAGCGGGAGTTTCAATCGAAAACGCAAGACGCTTCAAAACAACGAGCATGTTTGTCTCCCTCATATTTGCGTTTATCATTCCGTATATATTGTTTATATTGTACAGCGGTGTGGCAATGATATTAAAACTGAAAGTTTCATTCACTTCAGATTATATAACACGTTACTTAATCGGTTTATTCGTTTTTGCCAATGGAGTTGTTGGTGCATCGATTCTATTCTACTATTCCAATTATTATCGGAGAAAACTGGTTGGATTGTTTCGTAGAGTGTTTTGCACAATTTAAGGAAGGTAAACTCTAGGCGTGCATTTGGCGTGTAACTGTATTTCTGTTGTGATAAAAATAGTAGTTTTACTTTATCTAGTGTTGGTTTGATATCATAATTAGGTCGGCGTTGTTCTTGAAACTCCATTGCGTAAATCCAGTACGTTTAAATGTTCATATTTTAATCGAATAGTCCACCTCTGGAACTCCATTTGTAAAACAGCACCTCCTAGTGTCTTCTCTAGCCTTTCTCAATTTAAATCACACCTAAGAATTATTTACTTCTCTCTATTAGATGACATCTTTGATGTTGACTCATACTGCACTTGGTCACTTGTTCGCCAGTGTCCTTGTCACAAATGATTTTATTAGATTTATTTTATTCATTAATTTAGCTAGCTCTTTTTAACAATAATTATCTTTTCACATTGCATGTAATGTTCTGTTATTTTTTATGTAAGGCGGGAGACGACTTACTGTTGTAAATATCTTTGTATATGTGTAAATAAAGAATTGAATTGAAAAAGAGTCATTTAATTACTTTTAAAACACACTCATGATTGTCATCTGCCTTTCAGTAGTGTGCAATGTATTGAAGTTTAGAACGTTTACCACATTTGTAACATAAATTATGTACATAGAGTCACTGAAACACCCAGAGTGTATTGATTATCATTGTTTGTAAATAATAACCATTGAAAAAATTAAAAACGCATTTTTTTTTTGCATAATTGCTTTCCTTTTTATTATTATTAATTTTTTTATAACGAAATTCTTACAGTAAATGATCAAAAGTGAACTTGAATGAATGTTTAGCTTTATCACAGTTTTAAAACGTTTTGATACATCCTAAATATCAGAGTTGGTTCTGTGCATATATAAAAGTTTGTTCATGACATTGCACAAGATGCAGTGATATTGTGTTAATTTTCTACAAATAACAAATAACAAATTTATCACAAATAACATGACAGTTACTGTTTTTGTCTGTAAATCGATGATCTAAAGGATATATTGAATGTGTATACACCTATTTCAATTAACGTTGTCCATCTGGAATGGTTGATCTGAGACCGATAGGAATTGTGGGAGCTCGTTAAACTGCAAATGCACTATTATAATCACACTTGAATATTAATGTTTACTTCTGAAATACTGTTATCTGTAATTCAGCACCATTCAAGTGTGATTAAAACAATGTATTTGAAATTTAATGAACTCCCACAATTCCTATCGGTCTCAGATCAACCATTCCAGATGGACAACGTTAATTGAAATAGGTGTATACACCTATTTCAAAAATCTTTGTCGCAGCCGGAGCTACAGTCTACACTCTAAAGCCTGCAAAGGATGTCGGTTACATGGAATTAATTTGTGATTCATTGCATGTTTTTAAAGATATATATTTCTTTTTATATCTACCACAAAAACAACTTGTTATGGTCATATAACACAAACACGTCCAACCAAAATATTCTATGAATAAATCGAAAACAAGAGAAGAAATACCGACATCCTTTGCAGGCGTCAGAGTGTAGACTGTGGCTTTGATTATGCTATTGATCAAAAATGCTGTCTGTCTTAATCGTATGGTGTCGCTCAAGGGACAATCCTACGCCTACTTTTTATTTACCATTGTTGATAAAGCTGATGTGGAATCTTGATGTAAAATATTACTACCGTCATCGTTAATGTGCGACCCCTGAAGTGATGTCTTGTTTGCAGACTGGCATTTTGTCGGCCGTTGATGAAAATACTAGGAACGAGCTGTTTTACCGAGTGATCCTAACTGGCGCGTGATCGATCGATTGCTGAATACCGTTAAATAGAGCGGTTACGTTTTCCATCATACAGGCACGTACTGGCACAGCACGGTATAAAAGTAACCTCTACTATAGCAGAAAATAAGATTTACCGTTCGACTTAACGGTATTTTGCGATCGATCGATCGAGAAATCAAACTTCGGGGATCGCACTTCATATTTGACTACAGCTCGTGGTAATTTAAGGAATGCACACAGGTGTAAAGAGGAATTAGCTATTACTTAAAGTGCTTATATCACCTAAAGTTTTAGTGTCTAGATCAAGTATATACATCATTTATAGCTTCTTTGCATTGAAAACAAAGATTTTGCATCTTCAGTTGACTTTTTATGAGCTTACAAATTTCAGTATCTGAAGACCCTGTCGGAGTCTGTGACGCCATCATAGGAAAACCATCTTGAAATAAGTAAAACATTAGGGGAAAATAAGCAGTTATTGATTCGCTTTTTGGAAAGGATTTTCAAACTTTAATGACAAAATCGCTTTTATATACACCGAATTTACCGAATTTAGCCAGATATTGTTTGTGGTCCTACGAAACCGTCACATCAGGATTTCGATCCTAGGTTTTTGACAACCGTCCATGTTAAAAAACAGATACACAAAATTTTAATGGAAATTTTTTACTGCTCATCTTTAATGTCCTTCATTTAAGAGTACTTTTAGCTGTGTAGGTGATATAGGCACGTCACTTTAATTATTTTTATTGTTTTCGTTTATCATGTTCAGCCTACACGTATGACGGAAACTTCGTCTTCTCTTATTAACGTTATCATGACATCTAGCACCAACTTAGTGAAAGACTCTGACGTAGTCATTTCTCACTTCAGCGATCACTACCTAGTATACGCCACTTTGAAGCTTAACATACCGAAACTTCCTCCTTGTCTTGTGAATGTGAGATCCTATAAAAACTATGAGCCTGTTTGAAGTAGACCTACAACAAGTCCCTTGGCAAGAAACCGCCCTAATTGACGAACTCCTTACATAGTGACATAACCGAATGTATCAGTCTTAAAATTTTTAAAGAGAAGTTTAGACATTATTTACATAATACAGTTTAAATAACAAATTAAGATTTTATATAAAGATTTAACTTATTGTACATATTTATGTATTTTATCTGTAAATTAGGTCTGAAAAACCATTTGAGCTCTAATAAAGTTATTATTATTATTTCTGGCTCTACCTCAGAGTTGTTATGTTCCTCTTTGTGCGAAAAAAAATCCTCTTTGTGACAGCTAGTGTGAGAGCTTTAAGAATCTATTTGTTATTATCTCTGGACAAAACTCAACATTATGAGTTAAGTGCTTTATGATGTAAATATAGATTTTAGTGATGGCAGTAATAGTGTGCGTGTCAAAAGAGCCATATGAAAGAGCCTATTGGAGAGTGATGGATATACAAAAAACACACCTTTAACAACCTCTGTAGAAATATGGAGCAGTAGACGAAACAGCGTAATGGCTTTGAACAATAGTTTCAAATGAAAATATATTATTACTATCTTTTAACACCTAGTGTAGTTAGAAGCTTTTCCGATGGCTTAAATTGGCACTTAACTGATTCGTGAACGAGTATATATACTAGACCATCGCAAACCAAAGTTAACAACCAGAAGAGAATACGGCTCAAATTTTACCTACTGGTCCAGGTGCATGCATACTCAGTATAAAGAATATACTATTAACAGGTATTTAAAGAACATTCTACAAAGTTATATATATTTTGTTGATAAAGTTTAAACGTTTGACGTTCCAATGCTTAAAAATGAAGTTAAATTTTTGCTAAAGATATGTCATTGGTGTTGTTCTGGTGTCTTGTGAGTCCAAAGATAACCGCATGTCTCGTCCCCTGGATGTTTGGTCCCCAAACGTTTCGACCTCTATACGGATTATTTGTCCCCGTTGTTTTAAATATTAAATCCTCAGTAGTAAAGATCATTCACAGTGCGACTACTGAAACTGGGGCCACCCAAACAAATGTCAAAATAAATAGTTTTTGAGATCAAACAAAAAACTTGTAGAGGGTTCTCACAGGCTAAGATATTTCTTATTCAATCTTTATCTATTCCGTTCACAAATAATGAAAATTATTAGCATTTTAAGCAAAAAAGTCAAACATTTGTAGAGATTCTATTGTTCATATTCTCGATTGTGATTGGATAATCATGTTTTGGTGGCCCCGGTTTCAGTGGTCGCACTGTAACAACTATTATTGACTGATATGACAGTGTTTTAGTAGAAGTAAGCGTTAAAAAAACAATTTCAAAGCGTATAACATCGATAGTTGTTGGAGTTAAAAACTCGAAGCAATAAATTTAGAATTTACAAAAGACTTACTCCTGACCTGATTGCCGATCAGAAAAACTCATTGCAAAAAACAATTTGGTAAATGCAGGTAAAATCGGACATATTGAACTTTAACATTAATCGATAGAATGGATTGATTCTTTATGTTTTCGCAAATGCTAAAGAGGTCGAAATTATTTCAAAAGCACTAAACGAACATGTTATATATTTTTTGGTGAGACATGAAAACAGAAGAAACCATGATGACATGTTGAGTTTGAACGTTTTTTAAGGTTAACATACCAGAATTTCATGTATTACAAAGATATTCTGAAATTGATTTCATGCTGGTTTCCTTACAGAAAATGGAACCTATTTCAAGCAAAATGAGCAGTCCATCAAACCACACTCTGAACAGTTTCTTTCCCAACAATACGACATCATCGTATGTTTTCGCTCCTATCCACCACAACATCAAGATAATATTGGCAAGTGGCAATGTTATCGCCTGTGCTATAACATTGATAGCAAACTCTCTGATCTTGTACTTCACATACAAACGGCCAAGCGTTTCCCAAGGAAGCTCATTCAGTCGTCAGTCGTTGGTTAACTTTTATATCCAAAGCCTTGCCCTCACAGATGTGCTGTGCTCACTGATCAGTCTTCCCATCTTCACAGTCGAGTTGTTCATCGATTTCATCAAAACTGACCTAGATTGTGTAGTTATTAGATTCTTTACTATGTATTTCCCAATTGCCACAATCTTTAATTATTTAACTATAAGTAGAGAAAGATATTTAGCAGTGAATCAGCCGTTTAAGGCGCAGAGTATTAGTGTAGGTAAGAAGTTAGTTGTAGGGGCGTGGGTTGTCGCTGCAATAGTGGATCTCCTTCCTAGACCAGCGTATAAACTAGTACGTTTCGACCTCGGTAACAATATGTACACACATACATGCAAGTATGATAACAGTACTGAAATATACCGCGCTTTCTTCTTTAGTTTCACTGTATTGTGCTGGTTAATTCCGTGTATATACTTAACAGTCACAAACATCTTGACTTTGAAAAGCTTGCATCGACAAAGACGATCAGTAAGTGGGATTTATCCACGAGCTGCAATCGAAAACGCACGACGCTTCAGAACAACAAGCATGTTTGTCTACCTCATATTTGCGTTTACCATTCCCTTCTTGTTACACTTTTTATTCACACTAGTGTCAATGACATTAAGACTGAATGTTTCGTTCACTTCAGATTATATAGCTCGTTATCTAAGTAGCTTTTTTGTGTATTCCAATGGAGCTGTTGGTGCATCGATTCTAGTTTACCACTCTAATTATTATAGGAGAAAACTGGCTGGACTGTTCCGTAGAGCTTTTGGAAGAAATTGAAAAGATGGGATTCATTGTTGTTACCGGAACTTGTGTTGTGATAAAAAAACCGTGTTGTTTTGATATCCTAAGGTTGACAGGCAGATCTGGGTCGATAAAGTTATGTCTTCAGGCATGCAAGCAACTTAACTATCTCAGTGTCTCGTCTTCTAGGACAGTGACGTTAATCCGATGGGAGGTCCTGTCTGCATTTTAAACCATAATTCAAAAACTCATTAACAATTCATGAGAAACTGACATAAGAATCGTAACCATGACGACTGTTTTAAATCCTGATAAAGATTCACCCTAATTTACATAAACTTAAACCTGAATTTTCTCTAATAAACTTTCATAAATCCTTAGCTGATTTTTTTTTGTTACAAAAACACAAAATATAGGTTGGAGTTTTTAAAGCCGTTCAATAAACTCGCAGATCGTGTTTTATCAGGTCTAAAAACCACTTGGCTTCGCCGCATTAGGATCTGAGATGCTGATGTGAATTTTCGCGAAGAGTAGGGAATTCCTGATGAAACAGTCAGGCCTCGGAGACTTTATGGCAAAGTTTTTTAATTATCATCGTTTAATTACTTTTTAATTATTTTTATTGTGGCTTTTTACGTACGCGTCATACAAAGACACGGGCCCCACAACAGCGCATACCGCAAAGTGACAGTTTTTATGTGGTATATCCGAGACCAGGCTGTTGTGCGGGATCTTTAACGTACATCTTATATATATATTGGATCGAAGTGAAAGCGGACTTGACCTTCAGCTTTACGTCGTTATCCGAGAAGAAAATGTACTGAGAGAGAGAAGTGTCTTGTCCAACGTAATCGCCGATGCGGGGAATAGGCCTTTTGCAACAACAGGTCACGTTACCCTACCCCTTTTAAATCGAACAGCTGTGTCAAAATGAACATCAGAAATTAAAAGAGCACCTCAACATTAGTAAGAAGGCGAAATATCAGCTCATAAAATGTAACACGAGGGAAATGGCATTTAATTTAAAATTTAATATTTTATTAGGATTTGTATGGAAAAATGTGTTATCTAGTGCATATTTTTCATACAAATCCTTATAAAATATTGAATTTTATATTTAATGCCATTTCTCCTATGCTCGTCATTATGAGCTAAAACTTTGGCTTCTTACTAATATGGAGGTGCTCTTTTCATTTCATTTTTGACACAGCTGCTCGATTTTAAAGGGGCAAGGTCACGTGACCTGTTGTTGCAAAAGGCTTATTGAACCCCATACCGCTAGGCTTCAAAGTGTGGAAAATAATCGTAACTACTTTTTAGCCTTCTTTTTCTTTTAATTTGGTTGTAGTTTCACGTAGTTTAGATTAGACAGAGATATTCAACTAGTAAAGAAAAAGATATGAATTGTTTATAAAAGTTGAAATATAATTACAACAAATCGTGATTTTATGTTATTTTAACTTTAACATATGAATATCAATCAAAGTTGCAAACTAAACTTTTTCCAAGCAGTGCCCCACTCCCTTTTCACTAAGCAGTCTTACCACTCCCTTTTTCCAAGCAGTGCCCCACTCCCTTTTCACTAAGCAGTCTTACCACTCCCTTTTTCCAAGCAGTGCCCCACTCCCTTTTCACTAAGCAGTCTTACCACTCCCTTTTTCCAAGCAGTGCCCCACTCCCTTTTCACTAAGCAGTCTTACCACTCCCTTTTTCCAAGCAGTGCCCCACTCCCTTTTCACTAAGCAGTCTTACCACTCCCTTTTTCCAAGCAGTGCCCCACTCCCTTTTCACTAAGCAGTCTAACCACTCCCTTTTTCCAAGCAGTGCCCCACTCCCTTTTCACTAAGCAGTCTTACCACTCCCTTTTTCCAAGCAGTGCCCCACTCCCTTTTCACTAAGCAGTCTTACCACTCCCTTTTTCCAAGCAGTGCCCCACTCCCTTTTCACTAAGCAGTCTTACCACTCCCTTTTTCCAAGCAGTGCCCCACTCCCTTTTCACTAAGCAGTCTTACCACTCCCTTTTCACTAAGCAGTCTTACCACTCCCTTTTTCCAAGCAGTGCCCCACTATCTTTTCACTAAGCAGTCTTACCACTCCCTTTTCACTAAGCAGTCTTACCACTCCCTTTTTCCAAGCAGTGTCCCACTCCCTTTTCACTAAGCAGTCTTACCACTCCCTTTTTCCAAGCAGTGCCCCACTCCCTTTTCACTAAGCAGTCTTACCACTCCCTTTTCACTAAGCAGTCTTACCACTCCCTTTTCACTAAGCAGTCTTACCACTCCCTTTTTCCAAGCAGTGCCCACTCCCTTTTCACTAAGCAGTCTTACCACTCCCTTTTCACTAAGCAGTCTTACCACTCCCTTTTCACTAAGCAGTCTTACCACTCCCTTTTCACTAAGCAGTCTTACCACTCCCTTTTTCCAAGCAGTGTCCCACTCCCTTTTCACTAAGCAGTCTTACCACTCCCTTTTCACTAAGCAGTCTTACCACTCCCTTTTTCCAAGCAGTGCCCACTCCCTTTTCACTAAGCAGTCTTACCACTCCCTTTTCACTAAGCAGTCTTACCACTCCCTTTTCACTAAGCAGTCTTACCACTCCCTTTTCACTAAGCAGTCTTACCACTCCCTTTTCACTAAGCAGTCTTACCACTCCCTTTTCACTAAGCAGTCTTACCACTCCCTTTTTCCAAGCAGTGTCCCACTCCCTTTTCACTAAGCAGTCTTACCACTCCCTTTTTCCAAGCAGTGCCCACTCCCTTTTCACTAAGCAGTCTTACCACTCCCTTTTCACTAAGCAGTCTTACCACTCCCTTTTCACTAAGCAGTCTTACCACTCCCTTTTCACTAAGCAGTCTTACCACTCCCTTTTTCCAAGCAGTGTCCCACTCCCTTTTCACTAAGCAGTCTTACCACTCCCTTTTCACTAAGCAGTCTTACCACTCCCTTTTCACTAAGCAGTCTTACCACTCCCTTTTCACTAAGCAGTCTTACCACTCCCTTTTCACTAAGCAGTCTTACCACTCCCTTTTCACTAAGCAGTCTTACCACTCCCTTTTTCCAAGCAGTGTCCCACTCCCTTTTCACTAAGCAGTCTTACCACTCCCTTTTTCCAAGCAGTGTCCCACTCCCTTTTCACTAAGCAGTCTTACCACTCCCTTTTCACTAAGCAGTCTTACCACTCCCTTTTCACTAAGCAGTCTTACCACTCCCTTTTTCCAAGCAGTGTCCCACTCCCTTTTCACTAAGCAGTCTTACCACTCCCTTTTTCCAAGCAGTGTCCCACTCCCTTTTCACTAAGCAGTCTTACCACTCCCTTTTTCCAAGCAGTGCCCCACTCCCTTTTCACTAAGCAGTCTTACCACTCCCTTTTCACTAAGCAGTCTTACCACTCCCTTTTTCCAAGCAGTGTCCCACTCCCTTTTCACTAAGCAGTCTTACCACTCCCTTTTCACTAAGCAGTCTTACCACTCCCTTTTCACTAAGCAGTCTTACCACTCCCTTTTTCCAAGCAGTGTCCCACTCCCTTTTCACTAAGCAGTCTTACCACTCCCTTTTTCCAAGCAGTGCCCCACTATCTTTTCACTAAGCAGTCTTACCACTCCCTTTTCACTAAGCAGTCTTACCACTCCCTTTTCACTAAGCAGTCTTACCACTCCCTTTTCACTAAGCAGTCTTACCACTCCCTTTTTCCAAGCAGTGTCCCACTCCCTTTTCACTAAGCAGTCTTACCACTCCCTTTTCACTAAGCAGTCTTACCACTCCCTTTTCACTAAGCAGTCTTACCACTCCCTTTTTCCAAGCAGTGTCCCACTCCCTTTTCACTAAGCAGTCTTACCACTCCCTTTTCACTAAGCAGTCTTACCACTCCCTTTTTCCAAGCAGTGCCCCACTCCCTTTTCACTAAGCAGTCTTACCACTCCCTTTTTCCAAGCAGTGCCCCACTCCCTTTTCACTAAGCAGTCTTACCACTCCCTTTTCACTAAGCAGTCTTACCACTCCCTTTTCACTAAGCAGTCTTACCACTCCCTTTTTCCAAGCAGTGTCCCACTCCCTTTTCACTAAGCAGTCTTACCACTCCCTTTTCACTAAGCAGTCTTACCACTCCCTTTTTCCAAGCAGTGCCCCACTCCCTTTTCACTAAGCAGTCTTACCACTCCCTTTTTCCAAGCAGTGCCCCACTCCCTTTTCACTAAGCAGTCTTACCACTCCCTTTTTCCAAGCAGTGTCCCACTCCCTTTTCACTAAGCAGTCTTACCACTCCCTTTTTCCAAGCAGTGCCCCACTCCCTTTTCACTAAGCAGTCTTACCACTCCCTTTTCACTAAGCAGTCTTACCACTCCCTTTTTCCAAGCAGTGCCCCACTATCTTTTCACTAAGCAGTCTTACCACTCCCTTTTCACTAAGCAGTCTAACCACTCCCTTTTTCCAAGCAGTGCCCCACTCCCTTTTCACTAAGCAGTCTTACCACTCCCTTTTGCCAAGCAGTGCCCACTCCCTTTTCACTAAGCAGTCTAACCACTCCCTTTTTCCAAGCAGTGCCCCCACTCCCTTTTCACTAAGCAGTCTTACCACTCCCTTTTTCCAAGCGGTTTCCCAAACTCAGGGGCGTACAAGAAATTTGTCAGGGGGTGTCTCAATTTCAAAAGGCTCTTAAGCTGTTAGGGGGTGTCCGGTCTCTAAATGTCTTTATAAAAGGGGATAATTGCGGCGCGGGGTGTCTGGTGCCACTAAGGACACCCCTTAGATCCGCCCCTGTTACTCCCCTTTTTCCAAGCAGTCTCCCTACACCCCTTTTTACAAGTTGTCTCCCTACTGCCTCTTCTCTAAGGAGTCACCTTACTACGTTTTCCCAAGGGGTTTCCCTTCTCTCAAGCGTTTTCCCTACTCCTTTTTTTTCCAAGTAGTTTCCCTACTGGCTTTTCCCTAAGGAGTCTTCCCTACGGAAGTCACCTTAATTCCTTTTCCAAAGGGGATTCCCTACTCTCAAGCGTTTTCCCTACTAATGCTATTCAGTGGCGGATCCAGCTAGTGGGTGCAGGGGGTGCGCACCCCTCCCTGAGATGACCTTATACCCTCATTTAACCCTATTTTGTGTGCCTCCTTTGTGATAATTTTGTGATGTGCACCCCCTTATTAAGTGACCTGCACCCCTCCCTGAAGAAAATCCTGGATCCGCCCCTGCTATTTACTGCACTATTAAAATTGTCTTAGGTTAACAACTGAACGTATCAAACTTTGGCTTATTATTCGGTGTCCATTTCGAGGTGATGATTGTTTTATATGGCCCAATGCTTCGCCTTTGTTCTAGTTCATTAGTGCGATTTCGCATACATTATCATTCTAAAGCCGATTCTTGCGCGAACACGTTCGTTAGTTGTCCGGCAGGCCATTGGCCGTTCTTTGATTTATTTTGACCTACTGTGGGAGACCCCCAAAGTCCAAAATGTTCTCGCTACTTTTTCAGCCGGGGAGTAGTGTTTGTTAGACTGAAAAATCAACTCAACTTATTTAGCTAGAATTAATGTTTCAAATCCCACACTTTTTGCACAGATTTGTTTATTATTTACTATAAGTCAACTGAAAATGAATTACAGAGTATTAGAAGCAAATTATTAATAGGATAAAGCGAAATTTACGATACTTACAAAATTGTGGCTAACTGTACAAGATCAAAACGTCAACTGAACATCTATGAATACTAAACATTTACATGAACAACACGCAACTCCCAAGGGACACATTCAACACATATTTCTCTTTTAAAGGTTCTTTAGAATGTTCTTTAATGTTCAAATCAATTAAACTCAAATATATTGGTTTCATAGAGCACATTAAAGAAAGAAATGAAACAATTGCAATCTAATGTCGAGATTTGAGAAGGCTTCCAACGCCGTGAGCTTTTGCCGACTTTTCGCTACTCTGACCAAAGAGTGCTTATAGCGCTACTTAGACCAAAATCTTTAATCAAGTCAAACAACACTTATATAGTTACATTTATTTGAAAATAATGGTTTCATAAAGCACATTAAAAGACAACATTGAAGTATTAAAGCGACTTATCGCAATCCAATGTCGAGATTTGAGAAGGATTCCGACGCCGTGTTGTGTTTTGGTGTTGCTAAGCGCTTTCATAAGATATTACAGTTTAATCGATTCTGACCATAAATGGAGTGTCTTTTGTTCTCGAAGTTTCCACCACAAACTTTGATACGACTTGCAAAAAATTAAAGCATTTTGAGAGTTTGACGTGGGGTTCCATTCCGGTTTGTCATTGTTGTTTACAGAAGCTTGCTACGAATGCCATCTTGAAAGGATATTTAGATAAAATGCAATTTGTTTTTTCAATTTTCAGTAGTGATAGATACAGCTGGTTTTCTGGACATAAAATTATCTGGTTTTGTGCTATTGACTATTGAGGAAGAAGATCATGGGGATTGTTTTCAAAAACCTTTTTGTATTATGTCGACCGTTATTGACCTAATTTGAACTATATTATGAAATAGATCTACAAAATTAAACCTAAAATATATGCATTTGGTAGATTTTACAGATAAGTCTCGATTCTAAAGACAATTTCGTATTTACAGCTCACGTCAGAGAAATCCGGAAAATAATTTCAATAAATATTGGCCAACTACAACTAGGAAAAAAACATACATACATAGATAGATACATCAAACAATTTTTACTTTAAGGTAATATCTTCGCCAAAAAATGAGGGTGCTACGCGGGAATTTCCACCTTGAAAGTGTATGCCGGTTATTTAACATGCGGTCCTATATAAACATGGTATACATTTTCCCCTAAATTGTCAGGATCTAGAATAAACAAACGATCATAGGCTTCATGCTTTTCTGTGTCGTAGATGGGGTACTGTTTTTTCTTAAATAAGCTTAAATTCAAACAAGAATATCATTAGGTAGCAATACTGCTAAAATAGGCCCGTTTTCTCGATTTGACGTGGGAAGAGTATGTCTTTTTATTAGTATTTAATTCTCGTATGTCTTAAATAGGATCAAGTTTTGAGGGTACTGTGGGCTGAAGCGTTGGACAGGTGCTTCTGAAAAAACAATTGAGCCTAATTTAAAAAACCCAGGAACTTCAACTGAATAAGATAGAATTCCAGGTGCTTCTGAAAAAACAATTGAGCCTAATTTAAAAAAAAAACCAGGAACTTCAACTGAATAAGATAGAATTCCAGGTGCTTCTGAAAAAACAATTGAGCCTAATTTTAAAAACAACAGGAACTTCAACTGAATAAGATAGAATTCCAGGTGCTTCTGAAAAAACAATTGAGCCTAATTTAAAAAAAACCCAGGAACTTCAACTGAATAAGATAGAATTCAAACAACAAATAGTTATGCAATCTGTTTCACAAGGCATACACGAGGCACATGTATACACCTTTTCCGAGAAAGTTTCTCACCCGGTCTCACCCGTGAAAAGCACACAAGCTAGTGGCGCAAAGGATAATGGAGCAGTTCAGAAACTAAGTGTGCATTCGGAACGCCTTTCTTGTTGCTAGTTGATAAGTCAAAATGGACATTTAACAATTATATATTGACAAGTGTAGCAATGTGGCCATGAAATCCCTGCGTTCTAATAAAGTATACATAGGTAACCCATAATCCCCTGCTCTACTAGCTATATAGCTTGTAGGCTTTTCCATTCACGGGTGAACGAAAATGGGTGTATCTTACAGCGATTCACGCATTACTTTCATTTTTGGCTAAAGAAACAACTGCGTCTTTTTGGTACTTAAATAATTGAGTACATCGATGCATCCACAGATACTCTCTGTAAAAATGCTTGATTGGGGGAACTGAAATAACTAAATACTCACTGTAAAAACCACTAAGTGGTAGATCCTCAAAAAACTGTTTAAATCGTTCAACACAGTCATCATGGTTACTCGAATAACTGAGTAAATCCATAAATCCACAATATTTAAGGTGGCTCGATTCAGTTTTTTACGACCTCACCACCAATTTTCAACCGAAAAAATATGTGCTTCGAAACAATTTTCTGCAGTATGCTATATGCAATACGGTTTTCTATGGTTGAAAATTGGTGTTGAGGTCGTAAAAAAAAATGAATCGAGCCACCTTAATAAACTGCAAAAATCGAGTACTTCGCCTTCTGATTGACATTGAAAACGAAGTCTCTCTACACGCGTTCACATATGCTCTATTCTCACAATCCCAGACAAACGCCAGAACACGAAAACCTAATTCAAACTTCCCTAAGTGCGGATTGAAGATGGTGATTTGGATGACTACTTACCCCATCTAAATAGTTTAATAATTAGATAAAGTTAAATGTGAAACGTTTCTGGACACTACTTGTACACATGCATCTAGCATAAAATGCTAGCCCACGCCAGTTAATTAAATCTTTGGAAAAACGTGAGGAAGGTTTATTAACAAGGTAAATTTCTGTAACACTGCTATATATAAATCGTGTATTCGTGCGATACTCTGGATAGCATTTACGCTTATAGTACATCATTTTCACCCCCAAAGTAGCCCTTCTGTTCTTCGCCTTAGCGGGTTGAGTTATGGGAGAAATGACTTTTGCCAAGGCGAATAGAGAGTGAGGAAACTCACTTTTGTTTTACTTTTGTGAGCGTCGCCTAAGGGGAGGAGGGAGGGGCAAGAAAATCGTCTAAGATGCGGTACCTATGGCGTAACTTAGTAGAAATGAACAGAACTGCTGCAAACAATTGCTTAAATACCTAAATTTCAGCACGAGGGCATCCGAGATACTTCTCACCTAGACTTCATACCTGAGTAAGCATCTAAACATCCCGGTGAGTTTCGATATTTAGCTACAGCAGTGCAGGTTGGCCAGAAAAAGGAGTGCCGTCAAGTCCCCACCTGCCGCCATCATCCCTTGTACGTTCTGCCAGAGAACCTTCAGGGGAGAGGAAGGCCTTACTTGTCATTTCCGCAGCCACATAGTCTGACCTTGAGGATCACTATTACTGTATGATTGCTTTCGTCGTTTTCGGACAGTGGGTGTGAATTTGTGCTAGTATGAGCCAGTCATTTTAATGATCTTAAAAGATTGGTCACGGCCAGGGTTTATCGCTGTGGTCCAGGTTCGAGTCCCGGTTTGGGTATGGATTATATGTGAATTCAGTTTAATGGAATGTGTTGTTCTCTCCAATACAATGAGGGTTTTTCTCTAGGTTATTCGTCTTTCCATTTGCAAAAAAACCCGTGCATTAAGAGTTGTGTGCTAAAATATTTAATGTAGTGATAGTGAATGTGCGTCTGAGTCTCTCCAATAAATAGAAACTTGTATCTCGCTAAATAGATTGAGACGCTCAAAAAGTAATCTATTTTATATTTATTGCAGTATCAACGCTTTCTGGTTCAATATGAATAACACCAGTCTGACCAGCCTGTATGTAGCTTCTGCAACCTATGTATTTGCTCCTATGGACAACTCTATCAAAATCACCTTCGCCTTCGTGCATGCAATTGTTGGCGTTTATGGATTGGTATCAAGCTCTCTTATCTTGTACTTCACATACAAAAGACCAGTTCAAGTCCAACAGGGAAATGCATTTAACCGCCAGCCTTTGGTAGACCGATTCATTCAAAGTCTAGCCCTCTCGTATGTACTATGCATGTTGATCAGCCTTCCTATATTCACTGGTGAAATGTTCGTTGATTTTATCAAGAATGAGCTTGTTTGTAAAATAGTTAGGTGTATTACTATGTACTTTCCCATTAATAATGTTTGTAACTACTTAGTTATAGGGATGGATAGGTATCTAGGAGTATCTAACCCATTCAATGTCCCAAGTATTAGTGTAGGTAAAAAGTTAGTTGTAGGGGCGTGGGTTGTGGCAGCACTACTTGATCTGCTTGCTCGACCAGCATATAACCTAGTACGTTTTGATCTCTCCAACAATATGTACACCCATACATGTAAGTATGATATAGTACTAATGTTTCCCGCGCTTTTTTCTCAAGTTTCACTCTAATTACCTGGGTAATTCCCTGCATTTACTTAACAGTCATAAACATCTTGACTTTGAAAAGCTTACATAAACAAAGACGCGTCGTAACGGAGTTTAATCCTCAAGTTCAAATCGAAAACGCACGACGTTACAAAACCACAAGCATGTTTGTTTCCCTCATATTTGTATTCATCATTCCGTATTTACTGTTTTTCTCCTACGGTGTTGTTGCCATGGTCTTGAAATTAGAGAGCAAGTCTTTCGATGTTGATTACATAACTCGATATACGATCAGTTTTATAGGTTTCGCGGATGGTTGTTTTGGTTCGTCTATTTTGTTTTATTATTCTGCATTCCATCGGAAGAAACTTTACGAATTGTTACGCAGAATTTTCCAAATATGTTCATTTTCGTAAATCGCAGTACGTCGAAATCTAGGGCCTAGTGTTGCTCATATTAATTTTTCCGCGGCATTGTGCATCGATTGGCTATTTGTCCTCCCGGTTAGGGAGGGAGGGACATCAGTGGTAAAACGGTAATGGGTATGTTTGTCGGAAATTTTCATAAGCACCTCTAAAAGATAACTGAAGTCCTTCTCCAAAAAGGGGTGGTACGGACGCTCTTTTACACCTAACAGATACCATACAAAAAAAAAAACAGAAAATTAAAAGCACAGAATGAAGTGGTAATGAGTGTGAGCGAAACTCCTGGAAGCTCCGCGGGCAGTGATGGTTATATAGAAAAAACATTATTTATAGACAAATCCCCCTGTTTCAAAAGTCGTTGTCGCCGCTGAAGCTACATTCAACTCTCAATGATATCGGTAACTTCAACATAATTTGTTGATATATACAAGTTGTTGTTCAGTAATATTAGATCCTTCAATTACCACTGCAACAAATCCGTACAAAATGCTGTAAACAAATCGATAACAAGAAAAGAAATTCCGACATCCTTTGCAGGCATCTGGGAGTACCCGTTAACTCTGATTGCGACAACGATATTTGAAAAAAGTGTAGATATATATATTATATATATATATAATATACTGCTTGAAACCGATTAAATACAATAATGTAGCTATTGTTCATATAAGTATGATATTATAATAGTATATGATATTCATATAAGTATGATATTATAATAGTAATAATTCTGTACTAGTGTACTACCGGCAACGCTATAGCTATAGTGCTTATTTTTCGCGTTATGTTACATATAATTCTCGATGTGTGGCAACAGAAATTATGCCTTATTTGCCTATTAGTAATATAATGAAATTTATAACACCGCCAAAAATATCAACTTAACTTTACTTATATGCCTAGATATATTGATAGATAGACTTTGTTCTTTGGGGACTAGCAAAATAGTTTAAAGTAAATGTGAAAAATGTAAATACATTATAAGATACAGCCGACTTCGAAAAGGTTGTCCACCTGAAAAGACATATATACTTAAAGAAATATCACGTGACTCATTATATAATTAACTTTCTGCGCGTGTAGAAAGTCGGATACTTCTAGCGATGGAAGATACTGCTTGTTTGAATTCACCGCCATATTACTTTCAAACGCACCTGCCTTTCTACACGTGCGGAAAGTCAATATATAATGAGTCACATGATATTTCTTTTAGTATATATGTCTTTTCAGGTGGACAACCTTTTCGAGATCGGCTGTATAGACATAACTGTCAATGTAGTCATTAAAAAACAGGAGGCTTAGTTAGCTGCCTAGCAAAATGAATAAATAAACAAATAAAAAGCTCTAAAATCATGTAGAATCAATCTTTGATTTAGCGCGCTTGGGAGGATTTGCAACGGAATGGGAAGAAAGTTTTTTCAGGACTAATTTTGTAGTTGTCAACTGATTTGAAACTTCATCAAAGACGACACAAACGACTGTGTGTGTTTATGTTTCATATCAATGCCATCATATCTATGCATGGATAATACAAATAATATTATGAAGCCATGTTAGGCGGGTCTGAATAATCCATGATCCTGATTGAAGCTCATAAATAATCGGTAATCCTAAATTGTAAATAATGATTTACCAAAAATAAATTACAAACGAGTAATCCTAAATCCTCAATTGGTCCTAAATGCTGCAAAAATAATCCATAATCCTTAAACGTTTGGGTCAAAAATCCATATCTCTGCTATAAAAACCCCTAATAATCCATAATCCTAAAACCCTAACAGGGCCTCTATTATCCATGATTTATGTAATGTTTAAATTTCTAATTTACAGACCACCCCTTCCCCTCAACGTTTGACGCGTGCTGAGTAAAAATGGTAGATTTTATAAAGACTGATTTTTTTGATAATAATGCTAGAAATTTTATCCATTTCCTATTGCTATTCATAGACGGATTAATTAATGAATAAATGAATGAATGAATGAAATAATGAATGGATTAAGTTCCGGATACTTGGATTTTTTAAATGAACCTTTTTATAAACCCCGTCATTTATAGATCATTGTTAGGAAAGTCAAACACTGTGAAACAAAAATATTTCAAACGATATATCTAAAGTTTATCTTACATTTCCTGTTATATATATCATTTAATCGATTGCAAATATAGCCAGTAAAAGTGAATTCTCGAAGTAATATTCATCCGGCAATAATGCACCCCTTATTGTTCTGTTCGAGATAGCACTTTCTCCAAGATCTTTTAGACCCTTTCACATTGATGGAAGTATTGACATTGATATATAGTTATCAATTTCGGCCAATGAACAAGTTTTAAACAGTGGTTTATGGCCTTTAAAAAAATCGAGAGATTTACATTTAAGTTACATTCTCTCTTATTTTTGCGACTGAAAAGAAGCTTACCACTCAGTAAGTATTCATCCAAAACATGTTCAAACTCGGTTAAAATACTAATATTTGTATGTTTATTTGTGGGATGTGGATCATTTCTTAACTAGATTAATATTGGCACTCGGTCTCAGTCCCCCCATGAATTGGTTAGCGTCCAATCAGAACCCTTGTTTTCTAAGATATGTTTTGAATGAAATTTGACGTCAGCGTGCTCCATTCGATTGTTCATATCTAAAAAGCTAATCAGAGCGCGCGTTATAACTTATCTATGTTATAAAAATTATTGTTCCCCCCAAAAGAATAGTTTAATTAAAATAATAACACCCCTTTTGTTTAATCAAGCCAAAACGGAATCCAAAACAGAGTCAACAGATTATTCCATTGGCTCAACTTGAAGCCGGAATTGACTACAAATGGAAGGTCATTGTGGGATATTTCTAAAAGCATAAAGAGGAAGCTCTAGCAACTAATTTAGCAAGACAACAACAAAGTATTCTTAGAATATAGGAAAAATCGCTTTCATTCCAAATATTTATGAGTTTCAAAAAAAATTTTAGGGCTTTCTTCTGGCTGGCATTTTTTACTAATTCGCTTTCTTGTTTTTGCCACCAAGACATTCTGTCACGCTGCTTGAGAAAAATGCCGAAATTGCCGACTTTGACGCCATTTTGCTCGAAAACTACGACAGTAAACCCCAATGTTTTCGTCCTTAAATTAATCAAGTTTTGGAATGATTGGGCAAATACTATTTGATTGATGGGCTTCAATGAATGTATGGTTTTTTGGCAGGGTGTCCTTAAAACCAAAACACTCTCTCTTACTTTTGCGACTTTTAAAATAATAAAATTTGTATGTTTATTTGTGGGATGGGGATCATTTTTAATTAGATTAATACTGTCACTCGGCCGCAGCCCTATCATGAATTCCGGAAAGGCCTATTGAAAAAGCTTCTTATTGGCATTGAAAACAAAATCTCTCTACATGTTTACACATGATCTTTTCTCACAATCCCAGACAAACGCCGGAACACAAAAACCTTATTTAAAATACCCCAGGTGCGGATTGAAGAGGATGATTTGGGTGAACACTCAATTCATCTTCACATTTTAATTATTATTTGTCTTATTGGATGTCAAGAGCGTATTCGTAAAACCCGGGGGGGGGGGGATTTCTCCGCCAGGATTCGGGTAGGGGTGTTCCGCTGGGATCCTAAAACGGTTACCCTGTTTATGACAGAAAAAAAACAAATTCTTATACCCTGTTTATGACAAGTGATAAAAATGGGACACTGTTTATGACAGTTTAGGACCGTGTATGGCCGTGTTTATGCCGCGAAAACGTGCTAAATTTCCCGAAAGACGAAAGACCGCGCTGCTCACCATATTACCTAATTAATATACCTTGATTATGACAAAAAGGGGTAAAAAGGATACCCTGTTCATGACAGAAAACTCAAAAAACCATACCCTGTTCATGACAGAAAACTCGAAAAACCATACCCTGTCCAGCGGATCATCCCCGTATAGTTAATATATGGGAGTACCCCCCCCCCGGGCGTATAACCCACTTTTAAAATGCAAATGAGAATATGTGTGAAATAACATGTTAATGAGATGTGCGTGTAGCTATTTGCTTTCAATATTTTTCTTTTATCCAGAAGCCACTGTGCAGTGGAAAACATTGATAAAAGTAGTTTCGAGTAAATATATAAAGGTTTTCGTAGTCCATCTTGTTTTATTTTGATTATTTGAAGCCGAGATCGAGCGCAACTCACTGAAGCATCTTATACACGTACACTTAATTAGCAGTGCTATTTTACACATATTCTCATTTGCATTTTAGAAGTGGGCTATACGAACACGCTCTAATGAGAGCACTTATACACAACTGAGACAATTGTCTCCCTGCCATCCTCTCTGCATCCACGCTTGTTTTCCTAATGCATAAGAATAGTTGAAAACCGTTCTTTAAAAACGGAACTCTGCAGTAGCTATTTGTCATTTAAGCGGTACACGTCAAGCTAGATAAAGTTAAATGTGAAAAGTTTCTGGAATCAAATGAAGAAGGATTTCTGGACAGACATCAACACTTCTGGCACAAAGAGTTAAAGGATAACGCCTGTTCAGAACACCATCCTTATAGCCCGCGCCAGTTAAATCTTTGGACACACTTGACGAAATTAAAGTTTAATTATCAAGGTAAATGTCTGTAACTTTACCATTTATGATTCATATAGTACTTTGGTTAGTATATTACGCTAATTGTACCCATCTGCTTCAAGACTTTTCGAACATGGCAAAATTAAGAAATTCAGCAGAAGATAATTTCACCGTTCTTGGAATTAACCCTCAGCTTCGCTAGGGTATATTATTATTCATATATATTCTGTAGCTAGCAAATTATAAATCAATATTAGCAAGCCACTGAGGGTAGTCTGAGTACCTGTTTTACGTCTCCCATTAAAGTGGTGTGGGCACTCAATAAGGGAGATCATGGGCAGGGTTTGTAACGTCCTCAGTGGTTCTTTGAAATCACGTCCACCAATGAAAGTTAGTGAGAATGAGAGAATGTTATAATTGATAACGAAGTCTCAACTTCGTTGGACCGGGCATGTGATTCACATGCCAGATCATCGACTCCCATGAAAGCTCCTGTATGGTAAACTTTAACAAGGCAAGTGCTCCCAAGGAAGCCCAAAAATGGGTTTCAAAGATGCTCAGAAAGCTTCTTCTCCTAAATGCCATTGACATCAACATTGCCAATTGTGAGTAAACAGCTCAGCACAGAGGAAAATGGCGATCAGCTGTCGACAAATTGGCGGATACCCATGAAGCCAAGAGGATTTCCATGGCTAAGCAGATCAGGTTGGCCAGAAAAATGAGTGCCGCCAAATTACCATCTGCTGCCACCATCCCTTGTCCGTTCTGCCAGAGAACCTTCCGGCCGCAGACTGGCCTGACCTGTCATTTTGGAATCCACATAGTCTGACCTGGAGGATGACCAAATACTCTTCGTCGTTTTCGATGGACGAACAAACCATTGAGTGTAGTGTGTGATAGTGTGAGCCAGTAATTGAGGTTGGTCACGGCCAGGGTTTCTCGCTGTGGTCCAGGTTCGAGTCCCGGTTCGGGCATGGAATATATGTGAATTGAGTTTGTTGAATGTGTTGTTCTCTCCAATACAATGAGGGTTTTTTCTCTAGGTTATTCGTCATTCCTTTTGCAATAAGCGTGCGAGCAGAGTTGTGTGCTAAAATATTTAATGTAGTGATAGTGAATGTGCGTCTGAGTCTCTCCAATAAATAGAAACTTGTATCTCACTAAATAGATTGAGACGTTAAAAAAGTAATCTATTTTATATTTATTGCAGTATCAACGCTTTCTGGTTCAATATGAATAACACCAGTCTGACCAGCCTGTATGCAGCTTCTGCAACCTATGTATTTGCTCCTATGGACAACTCTATCAAAATCACCTTCGCCTTCGTGTATGCACTTGTTGGCGTTTATGGATTGATATCGAACTCTTTGATTTTGTACATCACATACAAAAGACCAGGTCAAGTCCAACAGGGAAATGCATTTAGCCGCCAGCCTTTGGTAGACCGATTCATTCAAAGTCTAGCCCTCTCGTATGTACTATGCATGTTGATCAGCCTTCCTATATTCACTGGTGAAATGTTCGTTGATTTTATCAAGAATGAGCTTGTTTGTAAAATAGTTAGGTTTATTACTATGTACTTTCCCATTAATAATGTTTGTAACTACTTAGTTATAGGGATGGATAGGTATCTAGGAGTATCTAATCCATTGAAAGTCCCAAGTATTGGTTTAGGTAAGAAGTTAGTTGTAGGGGCGTGGGTTGTGGCAGCACTACTTGATCTGCTTGCTCGACCAGCATATAACCTAGTACGTTTTGATCTCTCCAACAATATGTACACACATACATGTAAGTATGATAATAGTACTAATGTTTCCCGCGCTTTTTTCTCAAGTTTCACTCTAATCACCTGGGTAATTCCCTGCATTTACTTAACAGTCATAAACATCTTGACTTTAAATAGCTTGCGTAAATCAAGACGGGTCGTAACAGAGTTTAATCCACAAGTTCAAATCGAAAACGCACGACGCTACAAAACCACAAGCATGTTTGTATCCCTCATAACAGTATTTATCACTCCGTACATACTTTATTTCTCGTATAGTGGCGTGGCCATTATCTTGAAACTAGAGAGCAAGCATTTCACGGTTGATTACATAACTCGTTATTTGACCTGTTTTATAGGTTTTGCGGATGGTTGCTTTGGCTCTTCTATTTTGTTTTATTATTCTGCTTTCCATCGGAAGAAACTTTGTCAATTGTTTCGACGTAAAACCGCAGTAGGGCCTAGTATGAGGTCAAGTGTTACTCGATCATATTAATTTTGCCGTGTCATAGATCTTTCTATATAGTAATTTGCTCTAGCTTTGGGGAGTTTTAGATCATTTGAAGAACGTCTTAAGTCATATATGAATTTTTCCAGACTTGTCTCGGAAACATGTCGTTTAAGTAAGGTGGGACTAAACCATTAACGATCTTAAACATCATAATTGCTTTTTGTTGTAGTCGTTTTTCATTTAGTGAGATCCAATTCGGATCGTGGAAAAAATTTTGTTGTGTGCACTGTATGATAGGGTGCTCTGGTTGTAGCTCGATTTTGCAATTTGTTTAGTTCGTTTGCTAATGTTTTACCTATGCTGTCCCAGACCAGGCAGCAGTAATCAAAGTATGGCTCGATTACTGACGGATATATGTTGTTTAATTATTGTTAAACGGAGATCGGAGATCAATATATGCTGACAAACATTATGCATTAAAATTAAGCAAGAAGCGGTCAGTTTTTTCAGGTTATCCTTTTAAACAAAGACACCCGATTTCACTTAGATTCTTTTTCACGCATTACAAATTTATACAGAAAAAAAACTGCATAGACGTATTCTTTGTTGATTAAGCTTTAAAATAATGTATAACATCACAAAATATTATTAAACGCGACGCGAAATGAATATTTTTTAACGAAAGGTACCCGCGAAGGTTCACAGTAACCTTAAACTACATATATGCAATTGTCTTTTTTATATATTCTATGTGTGATCGCCATGTCAAGTTTCGGTCAACTAGACACCTAGACATTTGGTATCGTGGGACCGTTTAAGTGCTGTACCTTCCACGGCTAAATTTAAATCTGTTTGATCTAATGTACAAATCATTTGTCTAGATCCTATAATCATGAATTCTGATAGCGTTTAATGGCGTTAATTTGTTGGCGCAGAGCCAGATGGCTACTTGCTGTAAATCGAAGTCCATTTGTTTGTTAAGATTTGATACTCCGCATTCAGAGAATATGTGCTGTAGTCGAGACAGTTCGGTAGTTCATTAATATAAATTAGGAATAGGTCCCAAGATTGTCCCTTGCGGTATTTCATGAGTGATTTGGCGAGCGTCAGAAAGGACTCCATTGACAGTGCACAATTGTTATGCTAGTTATGTACGATTCAGTTCTGATATAAACATGATATTATTATTATTATTATTATTATTATTATTATTTATTTATTCTTAAGCTTATCAAGATAGACTAAGAGTTGTTCGTTAAGAAGTTTTTCAAATACAAAACTTTATCCTTGTTCCATTCGGTAGTGTAAATATGTAATCTAATCTTGATAGATTGATAGATAAGAATTAGTGTTCTTTGAGGCTATTCTACAACTCAGAATAATAGAATATACTTAATAGTTGAAAGTAAAAAAATGTAAATCGATTATAAATGAATTATCTTTAAATATAAATAGATTATCAAATCTCAGGATAGATTTATAGATAGAATTAGTGTTCTTTGAGGCTATTCCACAACTCAGATAGAATATACTTAATAGTTGAAAGTAAAAAAATGTAAATCGATTATAAATGAATTATCTTTAAGTATAAATAGATTATCAAATATAGATTGATAGATAGATAGGAATTAGTGGTTTTTTTTTGGGGGGGGGGGGGGGGGGGGCTAATTTACAACTCAGATAGAAGTAAAAAATGTAAATCGATTATAAATGAATTATCTTTAAATATAAATAGATTAGATTAGATACAATCTTGGACAAAAGTGTTGAGACATTTCGGTTTTTATAGACCTAGTCAGCATTTCTAATCCAATCAATGTTGTATGTATTGATAGATAATGTCAGTGGTCCAGACAATCCCGAAAATCCAACATTGAATGGAGGAGGGAAGATGTGGCGATCAAATTACTGTCAGTTAGCAAGACGGACAGTTATTTACATTATTCGTACAAAGCTTGCGAATGTCTCAACTACTTTTGTCCAATATTGTAGATGGATAGATAGGAATTAGCGTTTTTGGGGGCTAATTTACAATTCAGAATAGTAAGATAGTTTAAAGTAAATGTAAAAAAATGTAGATAGATTATAAGGTATATATACGTTATTATATGCATGTAGTCATTAAAAACAGGGGGCTTAGGATGCTGCCTAGCAAAAAGAATAAAAAACAAATAAAAAAGCATCAAAATCATGTACAATCAATCTTTGATATCGCGCGCTTGGGAGGATTTATTGTTTCTGGGTGTTGTTTAATAAGAGGAGAGAGTACAGCTGATTTGAAACTTCATCAAAGACGACACAAACGACTGTGTATTGATGTTTGATATTCGCAACAAATCTATGCATATCTATGCATAAACTGATACAAATAATATTATCCATGATTTATGTAATGTTTAAATTTCCATTTTACAGACCATACCTCCACTCACCTCTACCGGCGCGTACCAACGGTGACTCGTAGACACAAATTTAAATTACAAGTTAGAATTTACAGACCACCCCTCCCTCTTAACGTTTGACACGTAGGGCCGAGTAAACATGGTAAATTTTATCAAGAATGATTTTATTGATTTTAATGCTAGATATTTGAACCATTTCCCATTGCTATTCATAGATGGATAAATAAATTAATAGCGGAGCTCCGCGCGGGCCGAAGGCCCGCGCAAGCGGAGCACCATACTTAAGAAAAAATGGTAACCCATCGAGTTGATTTTTCATGGACACCACATAGGATCGCGGGCGCGTACGTCCGTCCGTGCCCATCGCGATACTGATTGGCTGTTACATTTCGGCAGGAACGAAAGTGACGCGCGCGCTAAATAGCACTAGATCAACAAAGCAAAGTTCTTTTATCGACAAAAAAGTCAAACAAACAACAACAAAATAGTACTTGCTAATAGCAGAGGTTTCATTAATACAAAATATGAAGGGAGAAAGATGAACTTCGAAGAACATAAAGAGAGTTTTGATCGAAGAAGAACATAAACTTGAAGGACACAAAAACGAAGAAATTATACTAAAGAAAAGCAAAAGACTGATTACAAAAGATCAAGAAAACGTATTTTCCTTCGCGGAAGGATAGATCTGACAGCAATTAAAAAAAAATGATAAAGAAGCGACCTTGTTTGTTATGAAAACTGTCTTCAAATTGCTTCCCTCGGCACAGTTTATTGAAGGATTTTCAAGCTTGGCAGTTGAACTATGAACAATGTTTAATATATCAAAATATGATCAATGTCATTGAAGAAAGAAAACCTCAAGAAAATAATCACCGATAAAGTAAGTTCAAGTGTTTTTATTATCCATGGTTCAAGATTATCATTTGTTTCAAGTTTTTGAGAGACAAAACTAAAAAATTAGTTCAATCTTCAACTCGTTTCGTCGTAGTTTTCGTGTAAAAGTAGGGACTGTTTTGCAGTCTAAATTAGTTCAATCTTCAACTCGTTTTGTCATTAGTTTTTCCTCATAAACGGAAAACATCAAAGATGAATTGAAATACAAACATAATTTAAAATTGATTGAATAACTTCTGTTTATTTAGCAATATTAACTATTTTATGCTTACTAAACGAGCTTTTTTAGAAGTTTTTACTTCAAAGTCGTTAAAGTTTTTTTACAGAACAAAATGATGTTTTACACAAAGTTTTTCATAATAAAATACCTTGTTTTAAAATCCTTGTCTTTTCAAATCGATCTTGTGTTGGTAGAACTTATAATTCTTGAGGCGTTTAATTCCATTTTTGTTTTGTTTTATGATTTGCCATGACTACTTTTTAGAAAATCTAATACGATGAAAAGGTTTAACATTTTCTATCCGGAATCCTAACTAACTTTAGAAACTAAAAGAAGGTAAAAAGCGGCCGTAAAACGACTGTTCAGCCAAAGCACTTTTTCAAGGCGTTATCAAAAGCAAAATAAGCTTAATGACTTAAAAATAAAAGGGATAATAATAAGGCTATTCACACTATCGTTTGGGAATGGTATTTTCCATCAAAAACATTTCTGAACACTTTTTTGTCTGAACAACACTATTGACTGAAGTGACAGTTGAAAATTTGAGAAAAAGATGAAAAAGTCCATAGAATGAAAACGATAACCAACCTAAGAAAAAGCAGTGGAATTTATTACAATTTTTTACTTACATTAAATCAATTTCCATTCATGAATTGTCCATTAACATGCTTTTATCGGACTTTTTTCAATGAGAAATCTCCGTCCCTCGTGTAAATGACAAACTTTCCTTTCGTGCGTTCCGTTACATGATGGCGTCATCTACATCGATAGCCAATGAGGTTTTTGACATTATGTCAATCAAAAAAGAGAGCGAGAAATATCTTACATTTTACTGGCTTTTCCAGGGCTTTGTTTTGATTCTCTCTCCGCGCGCTGAATCTCCGAAAAGTTATATTTTTCGATTAAAAATGCTATAGAAATTACAATAAACAGTAAGTTGTATAATAAATCCCTTATTAGATATTTTCTTGGGTATTACGGGCTGGCATTTTACTCATTGCTTGCTGATTAAACGTACGCAACTCGTAAAATATCAGCACGTATATTATACCCAAGAAAATATCTAATAAGTGGTATTTACATGCACATATTGATGTTGTAAGAAAAAATTGAACTGGGAGCTCCGCTATTAGGTATTACCTAATTTGTATATTAAATGAATGAAATAATGAATGGATTAATGAAAAAATAAATGGATGAATGAATAAATGAACGAGCAAATGAATGATAATATAAATGGATGATTGAATGAATGGCATAAACAATGAATGAATTAATATTAAGATAGAAAAAATGTCCTTACCTTACTTTACGCGTCTCTTTACGCCATCGCCATAAATCCATGACGTCACTAAACCCAGACCCCTTTCATCCATTTCAAATCCAAAATGGCGGTCAATTCAAGCGATAGTTGGTACGCTGGTCTTTTGGGCCTTGCAGACGGCTTTCTCAACTCCAAACCTCCAAAAATCAAAGAAACTATTCAATGTTTACAAGCAGTCTTCCAATTTCACCCATCGCCCGCGATACAGGCTCGAACTCATATTCAAATTGGCCGTCTTCTTTCGAAGTATACAAAGAACAGCGATTTGGCGCGCACTCACCTCGAAAAAGCTGTAAGTTTTTGTATGTTAGTCTTTAGAGATCTTGTCCGAACGTTTGGTTTTTACTGTTTAGGTATTAATCGAGCATTTGAACTGCTTAGTATTGCTTTATCGGTTAAGTTGTTTGGCCATTCGAGACTTGATTTAGTATTAATAGAAGTCGTATGTGTTCTATTGTGTTTTTGTTTATGCAATCTGTAAGCTTAATTACAGTCTTTAATTTGATGTTGATTTGATTAGTGAAAACCGTTAAGATGTTTATTAAAGTTTGAAAATATGAAGTATTGCTTTGTGATCGACGTTTTTAGGTATTTTAAGTGTCGATTTATGCTCCATGTGTGTTTTGTTTTGTGTGTTCTAGCTTGTGTTCTAGTCATCATAGATCATCACCGACACTAAAGTATTTATATCTCTCCCTGCTGATTTCTAATTTAGTTTTTTTTCTTCTTTTATCTTTCGTAGTTGTTTTAGCCTGGGATATAGGTTAAAATATCTTTGATATTTCTTTTATAATCATTGTAAACTTCAGATATCTTGAGAATCATGTGTTTTGGTGATTTCATTCTTTGTTTACATGCATATATTTACATAGTTATTTGTGTAATTTATTTATTCATTAATTCACTTATTTATTGTTTGCTTAAATATTTGCTTGTTTTTATTTACTGTCAATGTCATTAACATAGTCCACCAAAAAGACATTATTTAACACTAAAAGAAAATTATGTCATTGTGACACCACATAGACCAAATCTAAATATGGCGTACTCTTATTGTTCTCGACTGTCTAGCCTCGTGTTCACGTTGGAAAACAATAGACATGTATGCGAGGCTGGGCAGTCAAGAAGAATTGTAATTCAAATTGTCCTATTTCACTATGACGTCACATCAAAACATTCTATTGTTCTAACGCTAAGGATCATGGTCGCCAGTGGGGGACAGATTCAAGAATACACCATAAAATTGCATTTACAAGACGGATAGGGAAGAGATGACAACAAAATGCCATAAATATGAAAGTATAAACATAGACACATAACATACATAAAAATTAGAGAAATTACCATTGTTTTCGGCGATTCTATCCCCCACTAAAACACATTGTGACATCATAATGAAATAGGGCAATTGGCCGCCATATTTCGATTTGGTGTATAAGTGGGCTCTAGATGCTCGATACTACTACTAGCAATGATTGTGAAAATACATTTCATAATTCTTATTCCATGTCCACTGAGCTTCGCACTGTCATACATATTTATCACAAATTCCTTGCATATAAATATGACAATCTCTTAAAAAGTTACAAGACAAAGTATCAGAACTGGATGATGTGTTATAATGAATATTTATTAGATAGAACGAAAAAACAAGATTGCCATATTTGTTTGCGCTTAATGTGTACGTCGCAGCTGTCAAAAACAGATAAACAAAGAATCATATGTCATTTGTTGTGATGTTAATCTCTATTTTATGTGGACAATGTTAATGTCATGGATTGTATGTAAATAAATAAAAACAATTGGAGTTAATTACATAAAGATTGTTCTATTCTTTTTAGATTCTGCTGTCACAAACTGTATCCTTTTTTCAACAATGAATCATGTATAACGTATAGGAGGTTTTATTGAATCTTTGGCCTCTGGCTGAAATACAATCAGAGACCAACTTCCGTCAACTTGACTTTACTTGTAGGGTTGGCAGAGTCAATCATTGAAATCTTTAGATTTTATCAATTGATAAGAAAAACACCATCAAGAATTTGAGAACTTACCTTTGGACTCAGATCACTGTGACATTTCTATGAAAAACAATAATAATGACAATTACATATAAATTGTGTTTTCAACTTCAGCTTGTACTCTGTGTAAAGGAATTAAAATGTTATAATATTTTAAATTACAACTACATGTATATATCTATTTATTATACGACTATTATGTAATTTTACCTTATAAGGAGAAGAGAACTCGAAAAATATGAAGCCGTATTTATCGAGTTCTGTCCCGGTTAAACCGGTTTTGAACTTGACAAAATATGGGCTGCAGGCCAGTTTTCACACAAAATGTTTCCAAACAATTGCTTACCAAAAAAAAACATTTTTATCATAGAGTCGTATAATAAATAACTTATTTGTGATTTTTCCCGTAATACGGGCGGACATTTTACTCGTTATTCGCATTTTTCCTCGTCCCTGGAGGGACTTGGAAAAATACATTCACAACTCGTAAAATATCCGCCCGTATTACGGGAAAAATCACAAATAAGATATAAATATCTGCTTGCCCATGTAATATCCCCTATATAATAACTTTATTTCATATTGCACAAATTCCAAATATTACATACTCAAAATTATGCACATCACAACGATGATGATGAAGAATGTTACAGCTGCAGTTGAAACATCAATTGGAACTGTTTTTTACAAATTGATTACTATCTTATGGACATTCTCATGGGAAGTCTCAAGTCTAGTACTTTATCCTTAATTAAGTTGTTCTAGCTAGGGCCAGGTTTTGAGGAAATTAACTTTGAAGGAGCAAGCTTGCTGTCACAGATTTACAAAGAACAGGTATGAATGAATGAATGGATGAATGAATGAATAAATGGATGGATAATTGGATGAATGAATGGATGGATGCATAAATGAATGGATGCATAAATATGTGTATGAATGTGTAAATGAAATTATGCATGCAAAATAAATGAATAATAATTATGATTGAATTAATGCATAAATACATTAATTAATCAATGAATTAATAAATAAATTATTTTAAAGGAAATGAACAATAAATATATGAATAAATAAAAGAATGAGTAAACAAATAAATTGATAAATAAATTAATAAATGATGGACTGAATGAATGGAAAAATCTTGAATTAATGAAAGAAGATGAGGAGATGAATGAATAAAAAATAAATTTTAGATTGAAGGGATAAATAAAGGGAAAATGAATGAATGCATGAATAATTATATGAATAAACAAAAACTAAAACAATGAGGGAGCAAATGAATTGAATGAATGATTCAAATCATTGGAACATTATGTTGCATCTGCAATGATTTTACACTACTATATAAATCAAATCAGATATTATCTGCCCAGGTTCAATTCTTTGAAGTTAGATGTACTGCAAATTCTCTATACACCTATACATTCAAAAGGAAAATGATTCTTGAATTGAATTATAATTCTTTAGGAACAATATCAACTTGCTAAACAAGTCCTTCGGCAAGCTCTCGAAGTAACAAGAGGAGATAAAATCTATTACTGGCAGTTTAGGCTGTTTTTCCAGTTAGCGGTAAGTTCTAAATTGTAAAATAATAGAATTGCAGAAAGACATTGTAAATTAATATAACTGAATTTGTTGTCTCTGATATAAAAGTACATAATTTTCAGACTTTTTGATCTGCAACCACAGATGTTCATCAGTGTACTCTCTGTGGTTGTTGCATTAATTCGTGTTTTTCAAATTTGTCAAAATCTATATCATTCTGAATCTAAGAACTGCCATTTTAAATGAGTTGTATTAGAAGGCTTTAAGTTTAATAACCATCATTGTTATTACAGTGCGAATCAAAAAACCGTGGGCACCCATAAATATTTTAGAAATCGTTTATTGTTCATTGAACAACTCTAACTACAAAACGTTTATCATACTACACATCAGCCAAACTTCTTGTGGTGACTTAGTAGTTTCTGAGTTGTTCAACGAACAATAAACATTTTTTTAAATATTTCTGGGTGCCCACGGTTTTGTGATTCAAACTGTAAGTGACCCTTGTAAATACAGTCTTATGTATCTTGTAATATTTGAAAAAATGTTTACACTGGTATTAGTTATAAATTAAAAATATTATTATTTATAATGTCTACAGGAAGTCTATGCTTGTGATAAAGAAGCAAAAGCATCTATTGAAATCTTAGAAACAGGGGAGAGAATGGCTGAACAGTGTGGATCACAGTATATGAGGTTACAAAAATATGAAGTTTATTTACAGCGCGACGCACCTTAAATTACAAGTACAATTTGTACAAGTTAACCAATCAGAAAGTGAGAATTTGACCTTCATATAAAAGACACGCCGAGTGTCAAATGGTAAACACTTTGAAATGTTCAAAGCGAAGACAAGAGTGAAGTTTATAAGTGTCTGAAAAACCTCCCAGGATGTTTAAATTTGAAAAGATGTAGCAAATAATTTGAAAAGAGAAACATTTGAACGCTAAGCTAACTTGTACAAAACTTTAATTGGGTGGCCATGGTAAGGCGCATTATGCTGTAATAGCACACTTTCCATGTGAAATATGCTCAAATGCACTTTATATTGTATATTACTGCAGTTTTCGTCTTTCTGCGAACTCAGACATTCCCACGGCCAGTTGTGAAATACGTTTTTGGCTGCTGCTAATTAGTCAGCACATTTTGTGTTTTTGATTGACAGTAGATAAAAACGTATTTTGCAACTAACCGTTGAAATGTCTGAGTTCGCAGAAATTGGAAAATCGCAGTAATCATTTGGAATTATAGAAAACTTTCTTTATAATATATATAAAATTCTTTCCTTAGAAATACTGATAGAATCCACACCACTAGTTGTTGTAGTACATTATAGGGTCAAAACACGGTATTTTGGTTTCTCTGTTCCCCTCCGTAACACTTGACATTTTTTATTGTGACCAAGATACAGAATGATGTTTGTATATTTGTTTACTCTCATGTGCCTATAGTACTGGGCCCGGTTGCTCAAAGCCCGATTAGTGCTAAACCTGGATTAACGGTATAAGTTTTTTTAAGAGTTAACCCACGATTAGCACAAATCGGGCTTTGAACAACCTGGTAGGTATCCGTGATGTTAACATGCAATTATGTTCAAATATTCTATAGTTTTGTCTTCCCCCCGTAGCATTTCAAATACTGTGTTCTGACCCTATAACTTCAATTTGTTCCTTAGCAACCTTGATACAGTTCAAACTAATCACCTCTAGTTATTGTACTACTGTACAGGCAGGCTACCATATTATTCTTTGACCTGTGGTCAATGTTAACATATATTTTTTTATCTTACAGATGTCTTTTTAGTTTGAGCAAAGCTTTGGTATGTTGAATTATAATAATGATATCGACCATTTAATAATTCAAACAAATGTTTTTAGGTTGGATTTTTTGCTAATTCTATTGTTTTCTATTGTTCAATGTAGTACTATTTTGTACTATTAATTTTAATATAAATTTTGTATTTCACAGATATAAATTGTTTGCACTCTATTCACTTTGCACCCTAATAAAGTCTTTTCGTTTGTTTTTGTTTGTAGATTCTTTTAGTGGAGAAAGATTTTAACAATGGCGTGGCTATTTTATCTTCTACTGGGAATTTTATAGAGCGATGGCAGGTCCAAAGCTATGAAAGAGAATCTTTAGTGATTTTTTATCTTTTTCTGAGAGTATGGCATCACTTGTCTGCAGGACAGGTAAATAATATACCTATTTCAAATCACAATGAACAGGTTCCCATTTAAATCTGTACTTTCCCATTTAAATGTGTACTTATGCAAATTGTGTTGATGTGTGCTAAACACACAGATCAACCAATCAGAGAAGTTCACTTCAGAAATAATATACTCTGATTGGTTGATCTGTGTGTTTAGCACACATAAACACAATTTGCATAAGTACAGATTTAAATGGGAAAGTACAGATTTAAATGGGAACCTGTTCATGTAATCTCAACTTGCAGCCAAAGCTCCAGTCAACAATTTTTCTCTTAAGGGGTGCAAAGTATGTTGGTATCTATAGGCACGTACAGTGACATATTTTGTTATGAACAATGGGTAAACAAATTTCATTCTATTACCTATTGTTTATATCAAACACCAATGCAGCGTATACTAGATTACTCACTAGTTTCCATTTATATTTTGTTATGGTTTTGCCAACCAACCATTGTCATTAGAACAAAGATTAAAAAATAATAAAAATAAGAAAATTAAAAAATAAGTTAAAAAATATATTCATTTGTGAAAATGTTTGGCAAATATGTATTGAAATACCAACACTTGTAAACACTACACTCACCAATTTTCATTGAAGTCTTAATTGGAATTAATGTAAATCTAAATTCTAAATTTTAATCCGCATAGGTTGCCCATCATTGCAGATATGTGACTATTGTAATGAATTACAAGTTTCTTAACTTTTTGTTTCATCCTTGTACTACTTCTGCAACAGCTTGCCATGATACAATACAGTTTATTTTCTCTGATGACCTAGTCAATGAAGAGCCAGAGTGAACTGCTGGTGGATGTCATATCATAAACACATACAACTGACAAATTGTTTGAAAAAAATGTAAACAAAAAAGTACAAAATACCAACACTCTTTGTAGCTTTGAGTGTTGGCTACATTGCCGTTATCATTGCTTTTTATTATCATGTTTATCAATATTTTCATTATATAATATACAAGTTTTCAAATTAATAATAATGTCTAGGAATCATAATAATTGAAAATAAAGTTGTGCCAACTACCAAATATAAGGTGACACATGTAGTTGATTGTTACTCTTTTGAACTCTTTTTAGGCAAAGACTGTCAAGCCATATCTGAAGCAGTTACAACAATCAATACAGAAACTAACAACAATGAACTTTGATGGTATAAGGACTACATGTTAACAATATTGTTCAGTTACTATTTTCAATTATCCATCCATTTATTTATTTGTTCACTTATTAATCAACTTAATCATACATTGACTCATTGATTGATTGATTCATCCATTCTTTCATTGAATCATGGGTTGAATGCTTCATTTATACACTCATTCATACATTGATTCATCCACATATTCATACATTCAATCAATCATCCATGCATGCATGCATGCATGCATCCATTCTTTCATTTATCCATTCATTCTTTCACCTCATCCATTCTTCCATTCTTTCATCCATTCTTTCATTCTTTCATCCATTTATCCACTTATTGAATCATTGGTTGAATGCTTCATTCACACACTCATTCATACATTAATTCATCCACTCATTGATTCATCCACATATTCAATCATCCATCCATCCATCCATGCATTCATTTATTCATTCACTTACACATTTTGTTAATATGTCATGTTTTTGTTTGTAGAAAGTATGTTAAATGAAGCTGAAAGGTTCCACTGGTTACCAAGGGAATACTTATGTGTCCTAGTTTACTTGGTAAGATCAACACCAAATCAAAAATGGGGACAAATTTGAATAACTATCCATTGTTCTATAGCTATATATAGCTTGATATGTAGCTATTTGAGTAGTTATTGTTCACCAATGCTTCCACAATAGTGTCTCACCACTGTGGTCCAGGTTCGAGTTGTTCCTCAGGCATGGGTTATAATTATGTTAGTTGAGTTTGTTTGATGTGTTCTTCTCTCCTGTGTCACAAGGGTTTTTCTCCTGGAAATCCAGTTTTCCTCTCCTCAAAAATGAACATGTGAGCCGAGTTATGTGCAAAATATTCAATGTAGAGATAGTGAGTGTGAGTGAGTATTCCCGATTATTAGGACATTTTGTGTCCAACTAGAAGATTGAGTCGTTAAAAAAGTGCTTTATTTTTGTTTTTATCGGGACTGATTGTATTTTGTCTTTGACCCGGATGCTTGGTGATGTATATTTTTTGTATAGGTGACGGTGATGCATTCAATGTATGCTGGCTACCTGGACAAAGTTCTCAAGTACAGTGCTAAGGCACTTAGTCAAGTAGAAAGGCTTAAAGGTAACAACAGTATTACTAAATCATCCAATTTCTCAAGGTTAATGGTATCTAGCCTCCTCCGCAGGCAACCCTTTCCTTTCCCTTTCCCTCTCATGGGATCCCTTTGTCATTTTACTGAGGGAGGATTGGCTCTCAGCAAGAAATGAAGGGGTTTCCTCCCCTTTTTCTCCTGTGGGGCCTCAGTCCCTCCTGGTCACTTGAGACAGGAAGCCCAATAAAGAAAAAAAAAAGAAAACGGAGCGAAGATGGCTAAATGGTACCCTGGTTACCAGAGGCTTGACAAACTTTCTCCCTGCCACATATTTTAAAATACATAGCAGGGAGAGAGTTAGTCAAGCCTCTGGTGGCCAGGGTAGGTTAATGAAAATTCTTTAGATTTTGAGTACATTTCATGGAATGTATAAGTGTTTCCAGTGTCAATGTTATGTTTTACAACTATCAACCCACATCAGAGCTGTTCTGTGAGGTTCAGAATAGGCGGACGTACAGTGACATATTTTGTTATGGTTTTGCCAACCAACCATTGTTATTAGGACAAAGAAAATTAACAAATCTATAGGTGGATGTACAGTGAGGTATTTTGTTATGGTTTTGCCAACCAACCATTGTCATTAGGACAAAGAAAATTAAAAAATATATTGTGAAATGATTGGCAGTTTAGCATCACAATGCCAACTTTTGTAATCACCTGCATATTGTTCATACTAATATGTTGAAACACATTTTTCTTTTGTAGTTACATCACCAAGTTGTCTAGTGTCCTTGTTTCAAATGATGTTGATAGAACATAATGTGTTGTGTAGAATAGTACAAGGGCAGACGCCACATGCCATTAAAGAGGTAACAATTGTTATATAATTGTTAGGCTTCGCGTCCTTTCGGATAAGGACGTTAAATCGGAGGTCCCGTCTCGCCACTCACACACTAACCATTAATCGGGGGGACGTAAAAGAAAGACTGAGGACGCAGGTCACGACCATCCTCAGTGAAAGGCCTACACTTACACTAATATATACTAACTACTAACAGCTAACTACAATGTGTAAAGCGCATTTGAATATATACACATAGAAAGTGCGCTATATAAATACATTATCATTATCATCATCATCAACTAGCATGTTTTGAATGGATGAATGGAAGTAATAGTTGAGAAAATTAATAAATGAATGGATGGATGGATGAATGACTACATAAATGAATGGATTGACTGGATAATATGTAAATGGATGCATGGATGGAATGAATTTATAAATGGATGCATGTCAGAATGACTGGGTGCATGAATGAATGGATGAATGAATAATTGACTAGATGAATGAATGACTTGATGAATGTATGGATTAATGCATAGATGGATAAATTAAAGTGCACCTGACGCCCTTCATGATATTTTGCAAATCTGTTTGACATGAGGTGTATAATAAGTGTACTTAATTTTTCTTGATGTCGACATCTCCTTTCTGAGATATAAGCATTTGAAATCTGAAAATGCAAATGAAGTGACGTCTACCCAGGCCTCATTAAATATACAAAAGTTCTCTGGAAATAATTATTGCAATTTTTTAAAGCTCAATATCTTTATTACTAATATTTACACTACCATTAACATTTTTACTTCTTTACAAAAACAAGCTTGCTGTCAGCTTTGAAACAAAACTTTGACAAATTCCTGGGATGACGTCACTTCAAATGTTTATATCTCAGAAAGGAGAGGTCGACATCAAAAACTATTAAGTACACTTATTATACACCTCATGTACAACAGATTTGCAAAATATCACGAAGGGCTTCAGGTGCACTTTAAAGGATGGATAGATAAATGAATCCATAAATAGAATGAATGGTTTGTATAATAATAAATGGATGAGTATATACATGGATTAATTTATGGATTGATTGATCAATAGACAGAAGGATGGGTCAATGAAGGATGTGATTGATGGATTTAGTGTGCTTCATTTATTAGTGTATTATATTGTCTTTCCACATAATATGCAACCCCCCTTTGCCCAGTTTATAACTAAAGCTGCATAAAATTAGTAACAACAGTCAAGCCTCAGAGGCATTCACTAACAGCACTCATGATTGTAAACTGCTGGTTTTCAGCTGTCCGATAAGTCCTCCATATATACATTAGTAGATTGTAAAGCTCTATGAGCTATTCGAGAGATTTAGCGCTATATAAATGAGACATATTATTATTATTATTATATTATTATTATAAAGCTTCTGAAAATAATGTGACCCCCCCTCAATATCGCCGACCCCCCATACACTAATAAATAAAAGCCCCTTTATTGATTGATGAACTGATGTATAATTGGATGAATGAATGGATGGATGAATTATTGAATGAGTGAATAGATGAATGAAAAATTATTTAATCTTGAAAAAATATTTTTTTTGCATTTTAGATTTCAATGTTGTATCAATGCCTCCAGAACGAGCCCAAACTAGAGATAAAACAAAAACCTATATTGCATACTTTGCTAGTAAGTACAAAATATTGACAAATATTGATGTAACTCAACTTTGACTTGATCAGCGGTCTAGAGTCCGACTACCACAGGAAAAAAAAGTAAAAAACCATTCATGGTATTTTTTCATGGTAGAATATATATTAACCATTAAAAAAACCATCAATGGTTTTTATCGAACAATACCCATTAATGGGTTTTGTAAAATAGAAAACATTAATGGTATGTGTCCAGAAACCATCATTGGTTTGAATGCTTAAACCATCACTGTTTTGTTGAAATATAACATTGATGGGATACATGGTAAATCCATGAATGGTATTTGATGACAATACATTAATGTTTAACATCATATTATCCATAATGGTTTAACTTACTTTTTTTGGAATGGGAATTGCATATTAACCATTAAAAAAAAACATCAATGGTTTTTATCGAACAATATCCATTAATGTGTTTTTGTATGGGAAATAATAGTAAATCCATGAATGGTATTTGATGACAATACATTAATGTTTAACATCATATTATCCATAATGGTTTAACTTACTTTTTTTGGAATGGGAATTGCATATTAACCATTAAAAAAAAACATCAATGGTTTTTATCGAACAATATCCATTAATGTGTTTTTGTATGGGAAATAATAGTAAATCCATGAATGGTATTTGATGACAATACATTAATGTTTAACATCATGTTATCCATAATGGTTTAACTTAATGGTTATTGGGCCTAAAACATTAATGTTTTTTGTGAAAATTTCATAATGGGAAATAACAGTAATACCATGATAAAAACAATAATGTTTAATAACTTTTTTGAATGGGAATTGCATATTAACCATTAAAAAAACATCAATGGTTTTTATCGAACACTATCCATTAATGTGTTTTTGCATGGGAAATAATAGTAATTCCATGAATGGTATCTAATTACAACACATTAATGTTATAAACTTAAAATGAAGAATAACACAAAAATTCAATGTTTCACAATCTATATTATTAATAATGCAGTCATGCAGACTGCCAAACGTTGAGTCCTTCATTTAACATCTTCCCAAACGTTATTAAATGCCCTAAATGTTATAATTTTTGTTTACATCTTTTAACTAGCAATTAACATCATTATAATCTTAACTGTAAGCGGTGTTGTTAATTAACAACCTCTTTTTGATTATTTAAAATGCCTTTTTCTCTTGTAATGTCTTTGTCATTTTTTATGTCAATTTCTATATACCCATATGTTACAAGACAAGACATAATTTAATGACATTAATCAAAATTAAAAATTGTACATAGCACACAACTCTACTCTATATCCCATTAGTTAAGTCGGATAAAATACCAGTTACATATAGTCTTCTTGAATTCAATTCAATCATGTTGTTGATCTATAAGCAAAGAATAGGTAAATGAACTTAATTTTAATTGTACTTATAAGAATTAAGTAATATAAGAAATAAGCAGTTGCATCAATGTCCGTTTCTTACCTCTTCAAAGACAATAATTTCACCAAATTATTCAATTAAACCACATCAAATAGTTCCATCTACAGTTATAAAGTTCTCACAAGCATTTTGGAGTCCTTTTCAAGAGTTTTAAGGAAGAAAAAGCACATTTCTTGATGATGAAAGTCCGTTAACTTAGCACTTTACAAATACCGCCGAAAACTGAACTAGATTCTAGTCCTCTCTCGGCTGAACTAACCACAGGGAGCCCAAACTATTGATTATGGGAGATTATAAAATTTTGTTAAAAATAAAATAATAAAAATCCTCTCTTGTCTGTGTTTGATATTATAAGATCAGGACATCAAACATATTTTCAAACTTATATTTTCTTTGTTATTTGTAATTCTACATGTCAAACAATTGCAGAAGACTCATGCAGGCATAAAAAGCTATAAGAAATATTTCACATTCTATTTCACATGTACAAAGTTTTCACATGGTTTTCACATACTTTTCACATCTATTTCACACATCTCCTCCCAATAGTGAGAGCATGGAATGGTAAAAATTATAAAAACATTAATGTAACTTTGATGGTTTTTATGAAATCTTAAAAACATTACTGTATTAATAATATTGTGTACAAAATTACTTGATTCTGATATTGATACTAATTCTTAATAATATAATTCTTAATATTATAATTAATTAATTAAAATAATTAATATAATTCTTAATATTATTCTGATATTGATACTAATTATTAATAACCATTAATGGTTATAATAAGGGCATTGAAAACCATTGATGGAAAATGGAAAGAAATGAATGGTTAACATTCTATAAACATTAATGTGTTTTAAGGACCATTATTTCCATTGATGGTTTTTTATTAATCTTAAATGTATTTTCATTAAAACATTAATGCAGAGCTGCCAACCCCGGAGGAATTCAAATCTTGAGTTCGGGATAAGTAAGAAAACGTCCGCCATTTTGTTCGATAATTTCCGAATTTCCGCCATTTTGTTTGTCTTCTACAAAGTTCCGAACCAAAAAAAAAAAAAAACCCGTACACGTTATCTTCTTCTTATTTATCAATTTTACCGATTATCCGGGATATTTGCCGATTATCCGGGAGATTTTGATCTTTATCCGGGAGACCGGGAGACAAGGCTCAAATTCTGGAGACTCCCGGATTATCCGGGAGGGTTGGCAGCTATGTTAATGTATTAATAATAACCATTAATGGTTATAATAAGGGCATTGGAAACCATTGATGGGAAATGGAAAGACATGAATGGTTAACATTCTATAAACATTAATGTGTTTTAAGGACCATTATTTCCATTGATGGTTTTTTATTAATCTTAATGTATTTTCATTAAAACATTAATGTATTAATAATAACCATTAATGGTTATAATAAGGGCATGAAAACCATTGATGGGAAATGCAAAAGCCATGAATGGTTAACATTCTATAAACATTAATGTATTTTAAGGAACATTATTTCCATTGATGGTTTTTTATTAATCTTAATGTATTTTCATTAAAACATCAATGTATTAATAATAACCATTAATGGTTACAATAAGGGCATGAAAACCATTGATGGAAAATGCAAAAGCCATGAATGGTTAACATTCTATAAACATTAATGTATTTTAAGGAACATTATTTCCATTGATGGTTTTTTATTAATCTTAATGTATTTTCATTAAAACATCAATGTATTAATAATAACCATTAATGGTTATAATAAGGGCATGAAAACCATTGATGGGAAATGCAAAAGCCATGAATGGTTAACATTCTATAAACATTAATGTATTTTAAGGAACATTATTTCCATTGATGGTTTTTTATTAATCTTAATGTATTTTCATTAAAACATCAATGTATTAATAATAACCATTAATGGTTACAATAAGGGCATGAAAACCATTGATGGAAAATGCAAAAGCCATGAATGGTTAACATTCTATAAACATTAATGTGTTTTAAGTTAAACATTATTGTTATTGATGGAGGCAAAATACATTACTGTTTTTCAATTTCCATTCATGTTTTTTCCGTAAAATACAGTAATGGTTTTTAATATAACCATTAATGGGAATTCAGTTTTAATGGGTATTCAAATAATATAATTCATTTTACCATTAATGTTTTTTTTTATTCATGGTTTTTACAGAAAAACCATTATGGTTTATAATAATACCATGAATGGTTTTTTACTTTTTTTCCCTGTGTACGCATGAGCGAAAAAAGTAAAATCATCCGATACACAAATCTGATATTGCGTTTTTCTCAAAATGTAAAACAAAAATACAAAAGTGTAAATTTACGGTAGCTTCACAATATAACATCATATTAAAAATCGACTTCAAACACTCTAGTCCGAAATTCCTAATGTTTACAAAGGCGTCAAGTTCTTTGAAAAGGAAAAAAATGCCATATAAAATTGAAATTTGCAGTTACAAATAAAAATACCATTAATTAATATAAAAATATCATAAACAATAGCAGTTACTGTAACAACAAAAAACAATAACAATTATAGTAACATCATTGATAACAATAATAATAAAAAAGAAAGCTCACCTTTTCTTTTTGCATTCTTTTTCTTCGTCTTCTTTTTCTTCTTCGTTTCGGCACCGCCATTTTGAAATAAAGCAAAAGATTTCCCTCATTTTGTGAAGAATATTCATTTTCTTTTGCAACAAAAAATCATTTTCTTATGTGTCTTTTTCTAAGTTATCTCTTTATTCGTCTTGAGTATTTAAATACAGTTCTGTTATGGCTAGTTTTTCCATTTTTCTTCGGCGTCTTCTTCCTAGCTTCTAGTCGCGCCGTTTTGAGCCAAACTTTTCTTTTCTTGAAATTTCTCCAAAAATCTTGTTCTTCTTACGTCCCAAGAGTTGCTTTGCTTAGTTGTCTTTCATTCTTGTTTTTTTGTCAGGGTCTTTACGCTATGTCAATGAATTTAATGGACCAAGCGAGCCTACAGTTCAACATGGCGATGAAGGTACGATAAAACGTAAACGCGCCCGCACAGAACATTTTGCTGGCTTTCCTAAGTTAACCTGTCAATCACTTTTCAACCAATCAAAAAGCGAGCTGCAGCATTGGAATGGTTTCTTAGAAAAGTAAACAAATTGGACAATTTTAATTTAACACATATTTATTTATTTATTTATTTATTTATTTATTTATTTATTTATTTATTTATTTATTTATTTATTTATTTATTTATTTATTTATTTATTTATTTATTTATTTATTTATTTATATTTTTTAATGGCTGTAATAAGCTTTGGCGAGCTTTAAGAATATTTTTGTTGTGTGTTGATTTGGATATGTTTGTTTCAGTTGGGCGTCGGACCGGATCACGCTCTGTTTATAAGTTTGAATCTAGCGATAATATACATTCGTGCAGGCGAATCAAAACAACACGAGGTGAGACGCTATGATGATGATAATGATGCTGATGGTAATGATGATGATGGTAATGATGATGATAATGATGATATTAATCTTGATGATGATGATGGTAATCTTAATGATGAAAATGTTGATGATGACGATGATGATGATGTTAATTTTGATGAGGATAGTGTTGATGATGAAGATGATGTTAACTTTGATGATGAAAATGTTGATGATGATGATGTTAATTTTGCTGGTTGATCTTGGTGGTGAAAATATTAATGATAGTTATGATGATTACTATAATGATGATGACGATGATATTGATGATGATAATGTTGATGATGATGACATTTTGTAAAATGTTGATGGTGATAATATTAATTATAGTGATGATTATTATTATTACTAGATGATGACGATGATGATGATATTGATGATGATGATGGTGGTGGTGGTGATATCGGTGGTGAATATCATAATGCAAGATAGGGGGATGCCAATGCATGATTATGCCAATGGGATGTTGTTTGCGGTAACATATATGATGTTCGTTATAATTACGAAATTGATGATGATAATATTGATGGTGGTGATGATGATGATGATTATTAATAATACACGTAGTTAAAATACGTCTTATTCTTTCTTTTCCAGTTAGCGGCTCTGGCGCAAAGAATACATCCTTCAAATTTGCAAACAAAGTAAGTATTGTCATCTCATAACTCAACATATTTTGTAAATTCTCATGCAAATCCTCTATTGTTTTCGATTAAAAGTGTACGTTTTAATTTTTATTTTCTTCTTTTTGTAGCTCACACAGTTTACAAGCTGCATATTACTACATGAGCGGGCTGCGAGCGTTTTTCGAAAGCCGAATTCAAGACGCGAAGTAAGGAAGCTGTTTCCGTTTCACTTGTATTTCAATCTATTCCTTGACGTAGTTTGATTATATAATAAATAAATAAATAAACAAGCAAATAGATACACTTTATTTATAGAGGATATAACGAGTAAAGCAGAGCTTTTTTTCCAACTCGGTTCTCTCTTACTAATGAATACAAATAAATCAATAATAATTACAACATAATGTGTTGAAGAAACCCATGCAAACTGGCTATTAATAAACATGGTCGTTTGCAAAATCTGTAACTGTTACTTAGGTAAAATGTTCACTCCTGACAAGTTTATATACGAGTTTGAATATAAAGAAAATGAATTAATAAAGAACACAGCAATACTTGTTAAAGCCGACTTATATTGGAGAGCAAACTAAATGAGAACACGAGTGACAAAGTGAAAGTATTTTTCAAACTACACTAAGCCTTGGGAATCCATTGAAATGTCATATATACGCTTTGAATTGACCTCCACAAAACCACAACTTCAACATTAAGAACTTGAATATTTACCGTATTTAATAGTTCTTATTCAATGCTCGTGTGTTACTTATGTATATTTTTGTGTTCCGTTTTTGCAGAAAATATTTAAGAGAGACGTTAAAAGTAGCGAATGCCGAAGACCTAAACAGACTCACGGCGTGTTCGCTAGTTCTGCTTGGGCATACCTTCTTAGCTTCAGGGAGTCCACAGGTAAGCGACATTTGAAGAAATGCAAGACTTATAAGAGTTTTTTAAAATGATTTTGTTTCTTTTTTTGTTGGTTTTAGGAAGCCCTTACTATGGTCCAACCAGCAATGCAATTGTCAGCGAAAATTCCTGATAATTATGTACAACTTTGGGCAGCCAGCCTTCTAAGAGGTATCACATCTATTCGTTTATGCTCGCTTATTTGTTTGTTCGTTTGCTTGTTTGTTTGCTTGTTTATTTATTCGTTTGATAGTTTTTTTGTTCGCTTGTTCGTTTGCTTGCTTGTTCTTTTGCTTGCTTGTTCTTTTGCTTGTTTGTTTGTACGTTTGTTTGTTCGTTTGCTTGTTTGTTTTAGTGTTTGTTTGTTTGCTTGTTTATTTTTTTCCGCTTGTTTATTCTTTCGCTTTTTGTTCGTTTGCTTGTTTGTTGGCTCGCTTGTTAGTTTGCTCGTTTGCTTGTTCGTTCGATTATTCTTTCGCTTGCTTGCTCGTTTGCTTCAGTGTTTGTTTGCTTGTTCGTTCGTTTACTTGTTCGTTTGCTTGTTTGTTTGTTCAGTTGCTTGTTTGTTCGTTTGCTTGTTTGCTTCAGTGGTTGTTTGCTTGTTCTTTTGCTTGTTTGTTCGTTTGCTTGTTTGCTTGTTCGTTTGTTTGTTCGTTTGCTTCTTGTTTGGTTGCTTGTTTGTTCGTTTGTTAGCTTGTTTTTTTTTGTTTCTTTGTACGTTTGCTTGTTCGTTTGTTTGTTCGTTTGCTTCTTGTTTGGTCGCTTGTTTGCTCGTTTGTTTGCTTGTTTGTTTGTTCCTCGTTTGTTTGTTCGTTTATCTGTTCAATTCAGTGTATTGTGTTTGTTTCTTAATTGTTACTTTCTGTTTATTCGTTCGCTTGTTATATTTTTCATGCTTTCATTCATAATTTCCTATCCATATCTAGATCTATTCAATATGCTTGGGAATCCAGTACAAGCCAGCGAAAGCTTTCGAAGACATCACAACGTCACCAAACAACTTATAGAAAGTAAGAAGAGTATTCTATACCAGTTTTCTCTTCAAATTTAATGACGCAGTCATGAAAGTGCGCTATATAAATTGTGTTACAATTATTTTCGGTTTTGTTTTCCGCAGATCATATGCAAGCTCGAAAATTACAAGAACATTCACTTACTGAGGTAATTCAACAGTTGTCCGCTAGTAATTTTGCTATTTTAACTCCAATTGTTTTCTTAGAAACATCAAAGCGGTCCACACTAGTTATCGTGCATTTTTACTTCAATTGTTTCCTTAGGAACACTGACTTAATCCTAGTTGAACCTCTAGTTATCATACATTTTCCTTCTTAAAAACATCGACGCAACTTAACATTTTCATATTCTCTGTTATTTTGACCTTGATTTTCTAATTTTCTCAATAGTGGGTTGGTGTCTTCTCGCCCGTTAAAATGACAGACTCTCCAAACATTCAAAGCCAGCAAGATGCAAGTCTGTTTCTCGCCAACTTTTCGCAAGCTGGGCCAAGCGGGATGATGTAAACGGGAGAAAAATGGCCATCGAACTTGCATCAAGCACCACATGGCGGATTTCAGCCGTTTTGGCCATTTCACACCAGAGGACTGACAAATCGTCTCAACGGACAAATACTCCGTAAATTTATAAGAATTGATTGAGGCCGGCATTCACTACAGTAGTCTATGGCCTCAATCAATTCTTATAATTATTTAACATGCTACTGAAGGACAACTTTAATATTCTTACTCCGTAAATGTGTTTGTGTAAATGCGAATTCAACAAAAACAGATTAATTTTTCGTCACAAATTGTGTTCGTCGCGTTTTTACACCAGACGATTTGTCCGTCCAGAGGATTTGTCCGTCTAGAGGATTTGCCCGTCCAGAGGATTTATCTGTTTAGAGGATTTGCCCGTCCAGAGGATTTCAGTGTCCGTCCAGAGAATTTGTCCATCCAGAGGATTTGTCCGTCCAGAGGATTTATCTGTTTAGAGGATTTGCCCGTCCAGAGGATTTATCTGTTTAGAGGATTTGTCCTTCCAGAGGTTTTGCCCGTCCAGAGGATTTCAGTGTCCGTCCAGAGAATTTGTCCATCCAGAGGATTTGTCCGTCCAGAGGATTTGTCCGTCCAGAGAATTTGTCCATCCAGAGGATTTGTCCGTCCAGAGAATTTGTCCATCCAGAGGATTTGTCCGTCCAGAGGATTTGTCCGTCCAGAGAATTTGTCCATCCAGAGGATTTGTCCATCCAGAGGATTTGTCCGTCCAGAGGACTGGTCTGTCTTCTAGTGTGAACTCGGCCATTGAAAGAGTACTTTTACAAGAAAACTCCAACAAAACGAGTAAAGTTTTAACAACGAAAATCAGTTCAAATTTTTACCCGTAAATTACTACGACTGATTAGATTTGAAGTCTGGACAACAGTAGCCTGTTGTGCAGACTCGATTTTTTACGCTCAAAAAATTCGCTCAAAAAGTAGAACTCTACTTTTTCAGTTGGCGAATATTTTGAGCGCAAAAAATTGAGTCTGCACAGCAGCAGGCTAGGACAACAGACGCGCAGTTAGCATAAACGTCCGACACTTACAAAGCCGAACGAACGTTATTGAAACATGTCCTCAAAAGTACTAAAAAACAGACTTTTTTTTTTTCAGACGCTAAGTGTTAGCCTGCATCACATCAGGAATTTTATCCGGATTTTTTCTCGGTTAAGTCCGGATGTGACGCAAGCTAACTCAGTGTACACGGTTCGAGTGTCCTCGATGCAAACGTTTCACCAGCTCTTTTAACTATAGTTTTCAAAAGAAAAATTGATAAATAACTTTTAATTTTTAAAGAACTTCTTAAAATAAATCAAAGACCGTCAAAAAGAATGCTCGCCAGTATGGTACTTCTTGTAGGAATGACATTGTGTACCCAGGTGCCATATAACACTGCAACTAGTCAACCACATGCGCATAGTAAACTTCACTACACCATCTGTATACAAGTGTCTTTATTTATTTAGAGTCTCCAGGAGACGTAGTTGATATTGTAAACAATGTATTAACATGCAGAATAAAACCTATAACAACGTACATTTTACTGTGAATTATTGGTGTTATTGTATAGTGTCCTATAGATGATGATATAGATGATGATAGTGAAGATGGTGATGATAATGGTGATGAAGATGGTGTTGATGATGATAAAGATGGTGATGATGATGGGGATGAAGATGGCGATGATGATGATGAAGATGGTGTTGATGATGATAAAGATGGTGATGATAATGGTGATGAAGATGGTGTTGATGATGGTGATGAAGATGGTGTTGATGATGGTGATGAAGATGGTGATGATGAAGATGGTGTTGATGATGGTGATGAAGATGGTGTTGATGATGAAGATGGTGATGATGAAGATGGTGTTGATGATGGTGATAGTGAAGAAAGTGATGTTAATGAAGATGGTGATGATGATATGATGATGATGATGACTGGTGATGATGATAATGCATCATGGTAACGATGATGGAGACGATAATGAAGATGGTGGTGGTTATGATGGTGAAGACGATGATGATATGTAGTGATTACTATTAGTTTATGTATTGATTCCTATTGCTATGATAATGGTATAACAATTGAAATTCAAATTTGATAAATAAAAATGTGCATGCCTATATTTTAATTGTCTAAAAATTTTCATATTGTTTGACCTATAAATTGAATACATTAAATTGCCTTCATGAAATTAAAATCCATTCTTTAAATTGACCTACCCTTGCTAAATTGACGGAAATGAATAATGGTCACGCATCTAAACATGTATACTGGAAATGCTACGATACTTATGTCGACAATGAAGGAAAATAACCTGCATGTTCTTGACGAGATCTAAACACCTATTATTTGTGTGGAGATGTGTGCCCATAATATCTCAACAATAACCTCCATGTTCTTGACGAGATCTAAACACCTCGATTATTTGTGTGGAGATGTGTGCCAATAATATGTCAACAATAACCGCCATGTTATCGAGGAGATTAATCAATGTGAGCATCAAGTTTAGATGTATGCCCGTATTTCACTCCATTCCGTTTTAAAATACCCTAGCTATCACCTTGTGCAAATATGTAAAAATGACTTAAAATAACCTATCAGACGGACAACCTTTTTAAAACCAGTTGTAATTATTAAACTGGATCACCACGGATAACCTTTTAAAAACCAGTTGTAATTAGTTTGTCTTAAACTGGATCACCACGGACAACCTTTTCAAAACCAGTTGTAATTACTTTGTCTCAAACTGCACCAAATATTGTTGCTGTACTTGAGCTTCATTGTAAACAACAAACTCACTATCATACGAGAAGCAAAACTGTTTATCTTGGCTGTACTTGTTCTCCAGGGTTACTATGGGTCCTGTTGGGAGTGTTGCCCCATAGGGGGTGGTCACGTCATGGGTGGGGTCGGGGACGTTTTTGCTCACGCGCCATATACTGTTGTAGTTTGGAGGAGGGCTTGTGATGTCATCGCCTAGTTCTTTGGTGAACTCGTGTTGTTCTCCTAGTGCAACCTTATCAAGAGAAAATAAATAAACATTAGATCACTTTTTTATAGCTGAAAAATCAGACGTCCTTTCGCTACCCTAGAAACTAGAGGGTTTCTTGATCTAGTATTCGTATTTATCATTTGTACGTCTGTATTCGTTATTTTCAAGAGACACCCTCTTAGCCAAACGAGCCTATTTTTCTGAACTCGCCGAGCCAATCAGAAGCGGAGGGTCGCGACGTGACCCCGGCCTTCTGATTGGTTTAATTTAAGGCTATGAAGAATTTTGATTGGATGAAAGCTGACAGCAAGATGTCAACAAGTTTGCCAAGTTTCCAAATATTGCTAAAATTGACGGTGTCAATCAAAACAGCATGGAAGTGAGATTCTAAGCTCTTTGGGGCAGGGGTTAGTCTCAAACTAAATGATGAATCACAAACCGTCAACAAACCGTCAAATTTACAAACGCTAAAGCAAACGCTAAGAAGAGGTGTGAAATAAGGTGTTTTTTTTTTTTGCTTCTAGTTAATATTTTAGCTCTCTAGTATTAACCTTATTGTCAACCTTACCAATAAACTAACGGGGTAAACTCACACTTATTACTCCTACTTTAAATATTTTAGCACACAACTCTGCTCGTATGCCGAGTAGATAGCCAAATCTCAGGTAATAGACCTCTTTACCTCCGTATGCAAATTTTAGACCACGTGGCATTCTCTTGAGAATTGTTTTCTTATAATGAACGTGTTATAACATTTACATGTGAAAAGAATTACCTCCCAAGGGTAGCATCACGTGATATGAAATGGGTAAACAAACAAGGAAGGTAAAGAGGTCTACTACTGATCAACTATTCAGTAAAAAATCTGAGTTTGAGTGACAAGTGGCTCGCGTTGCTTTCATACTACATGGTCGTGCGAGGGATGTGGGATCAGGGATCACATTCAACTGAAAACCTATTTATTCAACTCAAACATCCTTTGAAATTAATTACTGGTACATCTGTATGAGCATTACTTATTTGTAAATATCTATTTATATCAATTTATATCTTCCTATATTTATATCAACATGTATTTTTATATCAATTGTAAGGGCATCGAGAATTATTGGGATGCACTAGAAATAAATTATTATTATTATTATTATTATTCTTGGGATCGGAGATCATATAGTCCAAATCAACTGGAATCAGGGATCACAGAGTAGGGATCGGGATCGTACGGATAAATTCAGGGATCAGAACATTTTTTGTGTGATCCGCAATGATCAAAATATCCTATCGCTGTACCTCAAATATACAATAATAAAGAATTTTTTTGATGACGTAGATAGTTGTGTATAACTGTTTTCTAGTCTGTGACCGAGTTTTAGCTCAATTAGAGCAATTTTGACGAAAATACTCCTCTCTGTGACGAGTTTGGGCTCCCTGTGATCAATCACGAGAAAACATCCCTCGTCATGACCGATACTATAAACATACCAAGGCAATACAAAATGACATGTATCTTATATACCTGACACAACAGTGCAAATCCAGGCCCAGTGTATCCCCATTGATTGATATTAGAGTATTGCATGGATTTCTTGAGAGTATCCGAGAAATAGATACCCTGGACAAAGTAAAATAATATGACTTAACCAAATGTCACGCAGTTCCTGTATATGATACTCTGATAATAATTGTTTAAGATTGGTTACCTTCTTTCGATTCGGTGTATTTTTATTCAACAGTCATTCATATAATCATCCATCCATCCATTCATTCAACCAATCATTCATTCCTTCATCCATCCATTCATCCATCCATCCATCCATCCATCCATTCAACCAATCATTCATCCATTCATTCATTCATCCATCCATCCATCCATCCATCCATTCATTCATTTATTATAGTTATATGCAAATGTTTTTGAACAATAAATTCTAGTCACGGCTCTTGGGCATAAACAGAAACTTTGCCCAAAAGCCTCAACCTGGATGCATTGTTCAAAACTATTTGCATTTAACTATCCAGCTGAGTTGACCTTCAGAACAAACACAAGGTCAACCAATCAGAATTAAGGATTCAACATCGTATTTTCATTAGCATTTCCCATTATTCTGCCAAGAGAATTGATAAAATACGAGTTCTTCCTAATTTAAATTAATCGTAAACGCCAGTCAAACTCATGGTGGGATTATATTTCAATCAACAAGAAAAGTCTACATTGTATACTCGGAAAATGCTCAAAAATTGCTAACCAAAAAAGTGACCCATAATTCCTTTCGGGGAAGGCGATCAACTCAGCTGGATAAAAACAGCTATTTATTTCTTTTACTAATTTATTATTTCACACATGGTGTACCTTTCCCAGCATCCAACCCGTTGTGACTGCTTCAGGAGGAGCAATGCGAAGACCTTCCTTAAGAATACCCATGACATGCGCAGTCTTAGTACCATGCCACAACAGACGGTGGTTGCTATGGACACCGCATGACGTCATACGCTCTTTTTCGATTGGACGAGAGACACGATAAACGGCTTTGACCTCTGGCTCATTTCTTTGATTATCATCTAAGAAGTAAAAACATTGAGATATATTTGATACTGATATTCTGGCAATTACGCATTTTGATTGGCTACAGTTGATGCATGTGTCAAAATGAGCTTTCTTTACGCATTGTAATGCACCATAGCCCCCGTAATAAAACTGCGGATACATATTTTTACTGGCTATGCGAGTGAACACCACTGTTTTAATAGTGAGTTTGTAGTGAATAGCTGTACATGTATTGATTTATTTAGTTATTTGAGCACCCATGCCCACTACTCAGTCGTTTTTGCAGTGAGTAACTGTGGATGCATCGATTTACTCAATTATTTGTGTAACTACTACTCTGTCGTTTTTCCAGTGAGTAACTGTGGATGCATCGATTTACTCAATTATTTGTGTAACCACTACTCAGTTGTTTTTGCAGTGAGTAACTGTGGATGCATCGATTTACTCAATTATTTGTGTAACCACTACACAGTCGTTTTTGTAGTGAGTAACTGTGGATGCATCGATTTACTCAATTATTTGTGTAACCACTACACAGTCGTTTTTGTAGTGAGTAACTGTGGATGCATCGATTTACTCAATTATTTGTGTAACCACTACACAGTCGTTTTTCCAGTGAGTAACTGTGGATGCATCGATTTACTCAGTTGTTTGAGTAACCACTACTCAGTCGTTTTTCCAGTGAGTAACTGTGGATGCATCGATTTACTCAGTTGTTTGAGTAACCACTACTCAGTCGTTTTTCCAGTGAGTAACTGTGGATGCATCGATTTACTCAATTATTTGTGTAACCACTACACAGTCGTTTTTCCAGTGAGTAACTGTGGATGCATCGATTTACTCAGTTGTTTGAGTAACCACTACTCAGTCGTTTTTCCAGTGAGTAACTGTGGATGCATCGATTTACTCAGTTGTTTGAGTAACCACTACTCTGTCGTTTTTCCAGTGAGTAACTGTGGATGCATCGATTTACTCAATTATTTGTGTAACCACTACTCAGTTGTTTTTGCAGTGAGTAACTGTGGATGCATCGATTTACTCAATTATTTGTGTAACCACTACACAGTCGTTTTTGTAGTGAGTAACTGGATGCATCGATTTACTCAATTATTTGTGTAACCACTACACAGTCGTTTTTGTAGTGAGTAACTGTGGATGCATCGATTTACTCAATTATTTGTGTAACCACTACACAGTCGTTTTTCCAGTGAGTAACTGTGGATGCATCGATTTACTCAGTTGTTTGAGTAACCACTACTCAGTCGTTTTTCCAGTGAGTAACTGTGGATGCATCGATTTACTCAGTTGTTTGAGTAACCACTACTCAGTCGTTTTTGCAGTGAGTAACTCTGGATGCATCGATTTACTCCGATATTTGAGTAACCACTACTCAGTCGTTTTTGCAGTGAGTAACTCTGGATGCATCGATTTACTCCGATATTTGAGTAACCACTACTCAGTCGTTTTTGCAGTGAGTAACTCTGGATGCATCGATTTACTCAATTATTTGTGTAACCATTACTCAGTCGTTTTTGCAGTAAGTAACTGTGGATGCATCGATTTACTCAATTATTTGTGTAACCACTACTCAATACAACTTTTCCGACTGTGTAAGGCGTGTATGGACATAGATAATACCACGTTAAAGATCCTGTTGTGCTATGTTCGCAAAGAGTAGGGGATTGTCTCCCGGTACAACAGTCAGGCCTCGGAGGCATTCACTAACAACACTCATGATTGTAAACTGCTGATTTTCAGCAGTCCGATAAGTCCTCCATATACACACTAGTAGATTGTAAAGCGCTATGAGCTATTCTAGGGATATAGCGCTATATAAATGAGGAATATTATTATTATTACCACAACTAGTCTTTAGTACCTGAAGTGTTATGTATGGTCTTTAGAATCAGCTGACATTCATCCGAGGTGTGGTCGAGTACTTCAACATGAGAACCAAGGGCCCGATAGCAGTAGTCAAGGGGGTTGACATCTAGAAAACAGTACAGCATTTAAGACATACGCGGTTTTTGCATGGACGCATTTCTCGGGAATTTATTTTCGCGATTATGTGAAACTGGCAACCGTTGGGCTGATCGTCGGTGTAATATTCACCAGTGAAGTCACAATAGCAGAAGACAATACTCGTTTTTTTTTTTTTGCTATTGTGACCTCACTGGTGAGCATAAATTATATTACACCGACGATAAGCCAACCGTTGCTATCGTCTTCATCAGAATCATCACCAATGTTGAATAATTGTAAACGACACCATCATTATTATTGTTATCATCATCACCACCACCACCACCATCACCACCATCATTATCATCATCACCACCACCACCACCACCACCACTACCACCACCACCACTATCACCACCACCACCACCACCACCACCACCATCATCATCATCGCCAACACCATCATCATCGTCACCAACACCATCATCATCATCATCATCTTGGTTCTCACTGTATACCTTTAGACCGATATTGTGCAGCAAGCAGCAATTTGCTCACAAAAGCAAGTTCGGTGAGCTTGACGAGGCTGTTTAGATGACGATCGACGTCATGTTCTTGATTCAAGGGGCGCATTTTCTCAAAGGTATAGTTTGCCATTGGAATTAACATAAAGTAGGAATTACTTAGTTCAACAATCTGAAACAATTAATCAATGAAATAATCAATGAATAAATGTATGATTGATTGAATAAATAAATGAATGATTGAATTGATGATAAAGTAAATGAATACAAAAATGAATGAATAAATACACGAATGATCGAAAAAATGATAAAGCGAATGAATGCATAAATGAATGTATAAAAAATGGGTGAATGAAGAAATGAATGAATAAATGGGTAGATTGAAATTGTTGAACTTATTATTGAATGATTGATTCAATGGATGGAAGAATGAATGAGTGGATGAATAAATGGATGAATAAATGGGTAGATTGAAATTGTTGAGCTTATTATATAATAATTGATTCAATGGATGGATGAATGAATGAGTGGATGAATAAATGAATGAATAAATGGGTAGACTGAAATTGTTGAACTTATTATAGAATAATTGATTCAATGGATGGAAGAATGAATGAGTGGATGAATAAATGGATGGATGACTTTTAAGTAATTAATAAATTGATGGAGTGATAGATGGATGGATAAATTAACTAATTAATTAATGGGTTAATTGATTGATTGATTGATGGATGAATGGGTGGTTGATTAAGGTAGTATGTGTACATGAAAAGAAGAATGAATGAACCCCAAACATGCTAACCTGTTCGTACTTGGGCTCACTTCCCTTCAATCCGTCGATTTCCGAAATTATATCCCTACAGGAGAAAACAGACAAATAAATAAAGGAAGAAATAATAAATGAAGGAGAAAGTGATCCACCCTCATATAATTGTTATTGTTATCTAAATCAATGAACCAACAAACCAACAAATAAATCAGTAAACAAATTCAATGAAAGTATGAATGAACGAATAAAATAAATAAATGAATGAAATGATAAATAAATGTAAGAATGTATATATAAATGAAGAGTAAAATAATAAATAAAATGAATAAAACTAGATCACAAAACCTAGTGTTTTTTACACTTTTTAGTGCCACCCTTATTAAATAAAGTTATTATTATTATTATTATTATTATTATTATTATTATTATTATTATTATTATTATTATTATTATTATTATTATTATTATTATTATTATTATTATTATTATTATTATTATTATTATTATTATTATTGTTAATATTATTATTATTATTATTAATAAAATTAAATGAGTAAAATATTGAATGAATGATTAGATAAATGAATGGATGAATAAACAATTGAATGAATTACAGTGCTGCTAATTCAACCGGGGCCACTTCAAGTTTATTGGCCAATCACGTTTGAGCTTAAGAACAAAAGATATCTACTTTGTCTCCTTATCAGCCAATCAAATTATAAACTACGCCGGAACTTGACGGATCCTCTATGTCTGGTTCTTTTGTTCTTAAGCTCAAACGTGATTGGCTAATAAACTCGGGGTGGCCCCGGTTGAATTAGCAGCACTGTAATGAAATAATGAAATAATGAAATAATGAATAAATGAACGAATGAATGGATGAATGAATGAATGAGGAAATAGATGAATGGACAAATGAATGAATGATTGAATGAATGAATGGATAAATGAATGAATGATTGAATGAATGAATGGATAAATGAATGAATGATTGAATGAATGAATGGATAAATGAATGAATGAATGAATGGATAAATGAATGAATGAATGAATGGATAAATGAATGAATGAATGAATGAATGAATGAATAAGCGAATGAATGAATGAATGAATGAATGAATGAATGAATGAATGAATGAATGAATGAATGAATGAATGAGGAAATAGATGACAGAAAATAATGAAGAAAAAAGAAGAAGAGTAAAAACCAAAGAACGAATGAATAACCCATCTTACTTGATTTGCAATAATATATCTTTAGCTTCGCTGATGGTCGTTAAAGATAACCGTCCGAACGGCATGTAGTCATGGTCGATAGAAACACTATCAAGGTGGTCCATAGCATCCCTCATGGAGTCCACATCAGTCTAAATGACAAGATGAGTTAGTTGATGATGAAGATGAGCATGACTGATATTATTATTACAACTATCATCATCACCACAATCATCATGCAAGCAGCATATATAATCGCTTTTTTATGTTCACTTTATTATTAGCATCATCAGACAACTTTTACAAGGACAAACAGGACACTGGGAAAAGGACAGAAAGGACATTAATCGGGTCAAAAGGGACAAAATCGGGCCAAAAAGGACATTAATCGGGTCGAAAGGGACAATCAGGCCTTTCGTGCCAGTGTCGTCTTTATAACTATTCCCACTGGCCATCTACTCCCAGGGGAGATGATTAATGATATGCAAGACTATATAAACAATGCAACGTGTTATTAGCTCATTCTTAGTTTCCCAAACTGGCGAGACGATCAACATCAAACCGGATAGTAGGATAAAAGGGGAAAATGGCTGTTACGGGGAATAATCCGTGGCGTTGAGAAAGAAAGTCTACTCGAGTATCCCCCCCCCCCCCCCCCCCCCATCCTCCCGCCCACTTTTTCGTACGAATATTGCCTCAGCACTTTGTCCCTTAGGATCTATTTTCATTGTTTAGCTAAGAACAATGGAGTTCTATTGTTCCCATATCTTAATCATCGACCGAGGGACAATGGCCAGTGAGAATATATTACTATGACTTCATTCCTTAGGTGGATCCACAGATCCACCTTGATCCACCTGGCGTTGAACCCCTATTCTTTATACTACTCATTATCATCAGCAACAATCATCTTCAGCATTTTGATCATCATCATCACCTTCATCGTCACCATCATTATTATCATCGTCGTTATCACAAATCGTCATTCTTATCAACATCAATATCATCATCATCATCATCATTATATTCAACATCATTGCCGATAAATTTCTTACAAGTGCTTCCATCAGGTTTTGCATTTCTTTGGGTAGTTTGGAAGGTGGGCATTTCTTCAAGTCAAACGGCTTGAGGATTTCTGCAGCTTTCTTTCGCTTAAACTCTGGGTTTCTCTCTGGCAAAACAAGCGCGTATTTCTTGGGCATTTTCTTGAAACTAAATAAAAACAAAAAATAAATCTCAAAAAAGGAAAAAGAAAAACATATGTTTTCAAACTGTATATTTTTTACAAATGACAAAACCAAGCTGCAAAACAACTTTCGATATGAAAAACTATAAAGTTTCTGGATGTTCTCGAACATAAGAGACACGAAACTGGAAGCCCCAGCTTTGCAGAGGTCCGATCCCCTTCTCCCCTCACCCTTCTCGCCCCCAATCTCCGCTCGTTTTATATAAGCTAATTTTCGGAATCTTGAGGGAAAAGTAGTGACCGCTCGCAGTCTAGTATTTCAAGTAGTTACATTTTCTAGGGGAGTGACTCTCATAATTTGTAACTGTTATTGTCAATTACGCTGACGAGTGTGACATACCATATATGGAGTAATATGATAATTACACTGGAAAGTGTGACATACCGTATATGGAATAATATCTTGCGTGACAATAATAAGATCTTACTTGTTAATCACGCTACAATGTATGAGATACCGTATATGGAATAATATGATAAATGATATCTTGCGTGACAATAAAAATATCTCAATATAAATCACGCTACAATGTATGACATACCGTATATGGAATAATATGATAAACAAGAGATCTTGCGTGACAATAAAACAACTCTTACTTGTCCTTATCATTCCAGTCATTGCCTGTTTTGCTGCGGAATATTTTCCTGAATTCTTTAGTTGCTTCTTCGTTGTTGCCAAATGGTGTTCTCTGGTGTTGACCACAATCACCGATACGGCCCCATCGATTAACAAGTACCCAGAGGTCTTTGCCTTTCTGATGGACAACCTTGAAGATAGAACGAGTAGAAATAAGAATACTAACAATAACATGATGCCTACTTTGGGTCATAAGATCGCCCAAAATGTCTCAAAATCGCCTAAAATCCCCTAAGATTATCGCTTTAGATTTTCGGAGCTTTTTGCTAAAATCGCCTAAAATTACGACCCGGAGTAGGCCTAATAACGATGATGGTGATGATAATGATGATGAACATGACAATAATAGCGATGATGATGAAGACAATATTGACGTGGAGACAATGATAATGATGGTGGTGATGATGGCGATTATAATGGTAATAACGACGATGGTGATAATAATGATGATGAACATGATAATAGCGATGATGATGATGATAATGAAGATGATAGCGATATTAATGGTGATTTTAGCATACTAAAATGCGTTATGTGATATCGCTCTAATGACGACGATGATTTAAAATTATAATAATAATGATGATGACGATGAAGTTGATTATGTTAATACTAACAATGATGATGATGCAAATATGAATAAAAATGATGATGATAGCCATGCTAATGATAAAATGATAACTCGTCCATTACCTGCATTTTGTAGAAGTTATTCAAACCAAACATGCCATACTTGGTGTCCACTTTACTCATGAGTATGTCGTACGGGATTCCTGTGTCGGGGTTTACATACACCTCCCTGCAGGGGAATTATTAAACAAGAGATTGACACAAAGGGTATTTATAATATCGTGTACATACACTGTACACAAACAGAAGAATTGATAGAATCAAACACTTGAGCCTGCAAACAGAAATAAGACAACAAAACAAGAAACCAAAATCCATTGAGAACAAAAATATAGATATAGTGAAGTTACTTAGTTATTTGCTTACTTACATACTAGAACAGTTTTCGTATGAATATGAAAGCTCACGGCACGAACGCGGTCAAGGCACGGCAAGGCACGTCAAAAAATTCTAGACAAGGCACGCACACGGAACTGAACTTTTCACAGTCATACGAAATCTGCTGTAACTTAAAACTTTGCATACTTACTAAGTAAGTAAGTATACAGGTTAGCATGTAAGTAAGCAAGTAAATAAGTAAGCAAGTAAATAAGTAATTGAGAATGAAGACAAACACGAGGATACAACGTTTCGACATCATCTAGTCATCTAGATGATGTCGAAACGTTGTATCCTCGCGTTTGTCTTCATTCTCAATTTCATAACAAAGTCTAAACTTATTAAGTAAATAAGTAAGCAAGTACATAAGTAAGCAAGTAAGTATGTAAGTAAGTTAGTTTGTAAGTAGGTAAAAAGGTAAGTAGGTAAGTAGGCAAGTAAGTAAATAAGTGAGTAAGTTAGTTAGTAAGTAAGCAAATAGGTAAATCAGGCAGGATGGTAGATAGGCAGGATGAGTCGTACCCATTCTCCACTCTTGCTTTACGATCCACTGGTGGCGGTTTGCTTGGGTCCCAGTCAGGCAACTCGTCACCAGTCTTTGCCTCGATCAGCATGGCTTCAGAGTCAGCATCTATATCAGGTTCAGGACCTTCCCAGAATTCACTAAACACATGAGCATCTTCGTCAGTTTCCATGGTTTCTGTGTCGTCCTATTACAACAAACACAAAACATTAAAAATTATGATATGGAAACTTGTTGTTTTGTTCAAGGAAATACTATCGAATTATAGGCATACACCTATTTGAAAAAGGTTGTCCAAGGTGATAAGTCATTCCAAGATAGAAAGGAATTAATTATAGACATACACCTATTTCAAAAAGGTTGTCCCAGCCAATAGGCCATTTCAAGGTAGAAAGGAATTATAGGCATACACCTATTTCAAAAAGGTTGTCCAAGGCGATAGGCCATTTCAAGGTAGAAAGGAATTATAGGCATACACCTATTTCAAAAAGGTTGTCCAAGGCGATAGGTCATTCCAAGATAAAAAGGAATTATAGGCATACACCTATTTCAAAAAGGTTGTCCAAGGCGATATGTCACTCCAAGAAAGGAATTATAGGAATACACCAAAATAAACAAGGTGTTTATAAGAAAGAGGTATCCGTATTATCTTGACAAATGAGATTTGAGATATATTTTCACTAACTTCGTCCATTACGTACCTCTGTACTGTCGTTATCACCAATAAGGTCGAGCAGTGCTTCTTTCATTCTGCAGGACTGCTGTCTCTTGGCATAGTCCAGCGGTGTTCGCCCACTGTTGTCATGCACCTCAAGAGGAGCGCCAAGCTTACCGAGGAGCATTAACAAGTCGACATTCTCTGATGATCCATACTGCAACAAAACGTTCATACATTACATATCCACAGGTAGAACGAAGTGGAATCTCGTCAAGAGATCCCAGATTTTTTCTGATGTTTCAATATAACATGATGAAATTGCTAATGTATAATTGTTTACATTAGTCACTATTAGTCACTATCAAAGACAATGTATTGTTGTAAAGTTGTGACAAGGTATTGTTTCCTTTTGTATTTGATGTTTCTGGTTGAGTGATACTGACTAAATAGTCACTAACTTAAAACTATTAGTTAGTAACTATTTTTGCTGACTATTTAATGCAATTTTATGATTATTCTATCGTTTTCTATTATTTAAGTAATGATGTGTGTAAGAAGTAGGCAACTCTCTATTGTTCTGTGGCAATAGCAACCTCCCCACATAAGAATGTCTTAGTTTTCAGACTGAAAGTATATCAGCCTATAGGTAACACATTTTAAAAATAAAATGTGCAAAAACTCTGTTTTGGAACAAAGTTTCTTTTATACTAAAAGATCTCGTCCAATCATAAGCGCTCAAAACAATAGCCAAAAGACGTTTACAATTTGATATGTTCCCCACATAGAAATTTTGATATTTAAAGGCTCAGGAAATCTTAGATGAAAAGGGAATTAGATATCAAATAAAATATTAAAAAATCCGCTTAGTTTTGAAATTATGGCAGATTTTCATGTTTTAACCAATGAGGTGGACGGATTAGACAATGCACAATTAGCACCTTTCTGCATTCCATTGCCGTTTGCCTGCCTCGTTCTTACACACATCATTACTTAATTTGCACTTTTTAGTACTTTTTGTTATTTTTTTTTGGTTTTTGTATTTCCCTAACCCGAACCCTAACCCCCTGTTTTGCAGTCTAACTATATGCCAACCTGTCTGTTTTGTACACAGTGGTGTACCACAGTTCTCCCATCATTGTCTACTGCGGTCAAGTCAACGTCTGTTTTGCTGTCTTTCCATTTTTCACGATCAGTTGTTCCATAAAGAAGAATATTGGCAACGCCTTCTAGATTAGCCCGCACTACTTCCATCAGCGGAGTTCTCCCATTAGCCTGGAAACGAACCAACGGCAAGTTATAATGATATCTATGTTGATGATTATAATGATAATGATGATGTCATCATGGTGGAGGTGATAATGGCGATGATAAAGAAGATGGTGATGATGACAGTGATCATAATGATGATGATAGCGATGCCCCCTTGATGGTGATGATGAAGACGATAATGGTCATGATGATGATGGTGGTGGTGATGATGTCATGGTGATGATGCCAAGACGATGATGTCATGATGATGATGGTTATGATAATGATGATGGTTATGATAATGATGTCATGATAATCAAGTTGTTGATGATGATGATGAGGATAATAAAGATGATGATAATAATGATGATGATAATGATGATGAAGTTGATTATGATGATGATAACAATGATGATGATGATGATAACAATGATGATGATGATGATAATAATGATGATGATAATAATGATGATGATGATGATAATAATGATGATGATGGTGAAGACTATTCACATCTCCTATACTATATACCTTGGGGTAGTTAACACCAGTATTATTGTCCAGTAACAACTGCAACAGGTATTCATCCTCACACATGCAAGCTTCAATAAGAGGTGTCGTTGTTTCTTGTACTTCTCCCTCACCAACTTTATAACAAACATCCAACGTCTTTGGCTTGCTCTTAATCATTGACCTGAAGGTAAAATAACAATCTTCAACATGTAATTTAGCTTTGAGTTACGTAAACGTCACGTTACCGAAGTGCAAATTACATTACGGAAGCTTACGTTACATCAACGTTACGTTACACCAGTATTTATTTTGGGTTATCTTACGTTATGTCACTGTTTCATAACGGAAGCTATTACGTTGCGTCAACAAACCGTTGCATCAGTGTACATCAACATTACGTTACGCCAGTAATTCATTTAAGCAATCTTGAGTGATGTCATTATTCAATAACGGAAGCTTTACGATACGTCAACAAACCGTTGTATCACTGTTACATTATGAAAGTTTACGTTACTTCACGTTAACATAACGTAATCTGTCAAAGCAGGTCTCCTAAGGTAAAACTTACTCGATCAATTTGTATCTTGATGTCAAGTCGTTTGAATCAAAGCAGCAAGCAAAAGGCGTCATCCCAGATTGATTGGCCAACACTGAGTTGATGGTGGACGGGTTGTAACCTAGGTAAAACAAGCAGTGTATACCCATTAGTATATGCCGTACAGGATTCCTGTGTCGGGTTCAACATACACCACTCTGCAAACTTTTTGACATACAAGCAAGTAAGCTACAATCTTGGACATAAATAGTTGACACTCGCTGTAAATGCTTGATACTATCAATTTCACAACCATTTTCTCCCCTCCCTCCCCCACCCCTGAACAATGTTGATATTCCTGAGATAGAAACACCTTCAGGGAACACAACATTGCATTGGGGGGAAGGGGGTATCAAAATACGATCATTCTAGTGATATTTAGCGACGAAAATGCAAAACAAATGATTAAGTTTTCAAACAGTGTCAACATTTATGTCCAAGATTGTAGCAAGCAGAAACGAGACAACGAAACAACAAATATACAACAAAATATATAATTTGAAAAAAGCGATGAAAGTCGTACACTCCATCGTTTTTTTATAGATACCGTGCGAATGTCAGATTTGTGTGCTGGATCATTTTACTTGTTTGTTTTTTTTTAGCGCAGGCGTAGTCGTTTGACCGCTGTGTTGACAGGGGGAGGAAGGCAGGGAGGTAGCAAGGGAGGAAGAGATAAAAATATAGGATATTCTACTCACGCAGTAACAGTTCACATAGTCCTTGGTTACCATTACAAGCAGCGTAGTGCAATGGTATGGCTCCCTGTTTGTCAACAGATGATGGCGAGACTCCTCTTTGAAGAACATGGACAGCAATCTGTACAAGGAAAACCACGGGAATTAAACACAATAACAACGAGTAGGAGCCTAAAAACACCTGGCCTTTAGTGACTGGCTAATATTAACACACACTGCACTCACTAACCTGCGATGGGGGAGATAAAAGAACAACTGAGAGTGTAACAAATGTGGGTAATGATAACGATACAAATGATGATGATGATGATCATGATGATGATGACGACGATGAGAATGATGATGATGATGACAATGATAATGTTGATGCCATAATCCAGAAAACTGTGATAAGCTATTGAGTCTCCCTACTGAAATATAGTTATTGTATTGTGTGATGATGATGATGATGATGATGATAGTAATGATGATGGTAGTGATAATTATAATGATGTTTGTTATGATGATAATGATGATGATAATGATTATTATAAAGATGATGATGGTGACGCTGATAGTGAAAATAATGATCATGACATGATGACGATAAAGATGATAATGACAGATCCTATACCTTATTCACCACATCGTTATAAGTATCTACATGTAAAGCCAGTAAGTGCAACACGTTTCGTCCAGTTTCATCGACACCTTGTACGCATGCGTCCTTCTTCTGCTTTCTCAACAATGTCCACGCAAGGTCGATCTTCTTGGCAGCCAATACAGCCTATAACAGATATACAACATACAGATTTATTATTCAGTTGAGTCAATAGTCTTCTTCACGGTTCTCTGCGCCATCTTAAAAGGTAGCCGGGCCTTTGCATCGAATCGACACGAACGTTGAGCTTTCAATGATAGAGACCTTTTAACATCTTGCCGGAGAATTATCCACGTATCTCTATCATTGCAAGCTCAACGTTCTTCTCGCTTCGATGCCAAGGCTCGGCTACCTTTCAAGATGGCGCAGGGAACTGTCAAGGGGACTATTGAAAAACTTTAATCCATGGGTTGTACTCAAATTCTAAAGAATATATTACACGCTATCGAAGCTGAGGTTGATCGACGAGAACTGTGAAAAGCTCTATTACATACCTCAATGGCGAGAATAAACTCTAGTCCAGCCACCTCCAACATAAGATAAGCTACACCCTGCCAGTTGTGCTGTACTATTTCATAGAAAGCAGACTTGATGATGGACTGAGGGACTTTGAGGTTATGTAGCTCCTTCCAGATCCATTTGGCCTTTTCTTTTCTGTGATCGGAAAGAAAGATTCTAGTTTGTCATTTTAACACAAATATTGATTATGATTATAAAAATTAATGTTCATAACTATAACAATAATAAAGGGTCAGTCTGCTTGACAATAAATGAAACCTCTAGCGATTTAAAATATACATACTCCTTTTCATAGTCTTCCAGCTGTTGTTTCGTCACAGGAGTAATGACGTCACACGTTGGGCTGGCGCCTTGTTGAATCAGGGATACAGCACAACTGGACAACACAAACAGTTCATTTGTTACCCTTTTTATTCATCCATCCATTCATCCATCCATCCATTCATGTATTCATTCATTCATCCATCCATCCATTTATTCATTCATTCATCTATTAATCCATCTATCTATTCATCCATTCATCAATCCATTTATTCATGTATTCATTCATCCATCCGTCCATCCATTTATTCATGTATTCATTCATTCATTCATCCATTTATTTATTCATGTATTCAACCATCCATCCATCCATTTATTCATGTATTCATTCATTCAACCATCCATAATTTTATTCATTCATTTATCCATCAATCCACTTATTCATGTATTCATTCATTCATTCAACCATCCATCCATCAATCCATTTATTCATTCATCCATCCATCAATCCATATACTCATGCATTCATTCATCCATCAATCCATTTATTCATTCATTCATCCATCCATCCATCTATCAATCCATCATTCATTCATTTATTCATCCATCCATTCACTCATCCATCCATCTATTAATTAATTTTAACTCACCTATTATGACCTCCTCGTATTGCAAGGGAGAAAGGAGTGTTGCCGTCATTGTCTTGTATATTGATATAAGCACCATTCTACAATGATAAACAAAATGACCCAAAATGCATTTCGGTCTGGCAATGAATTATTCAGTATTCTACGTTTTTTGAAATAGCTTTATACAGCAAATCCCGTCAATCCTATACCTTAACAAGATGTAGCATACAAACTAGTGTTGCAATGATGATGATGATAGCAATGGTAATGGCAATGGTAATGATGGCCATTATAATGATGATAATGATATTACAATGTATACAGCAAATACCGTCAATCCTATGCCTTAACAAGACGTAGCATACAAAGTGTAGCAATGATGATGATATGATGATGATTAAGATAGTAGTGATGTTAATATAATAATGATGATGATAACAATGGTAATGATGGCTGTTATAATGATGATAATGATGTTACAACGCATAAAACAAATCCCGTCAATCGCATACCTTAACAAGACGTAGCATACAAAGTGTAGCAATGATGATGATGATGATGATTAAGATAGTAGTGATGTTAAAATAATAATGATGATGATAACAATGGTAATGATGGCTGTTATAATGATGATAATGATGCTACAATGCATAAAACAAATCCTGTCAATCGCATACCTTAACGAGATGTAGCATACAAAGGGTTGCTCCTCTGATAGCAGCTCTGTGTAGAGCAGTCTGTCCATTGTTATCAGCCTGGTTAATCAAGGTTTTCATGTCAACTGTTTGTTCTTGCATAGCGTTTGCTATCAAACTTGATATAGTAACAGGATCTGATAGACTTTTATCGGAATCACTGGACAAAAATAAATTGTATTAGTAGGGGGTAACAATAGAGACCGAATCAAAGTTTGGTGACCTGTGGCGCTTTCCATTAGAACAAAATTCCGGAAAACATTTTCTGAGATTTAGGACAACCTCAAAAGGTTGTTCTAAATTTCCGAAAATGTTTTCCGGGAACTGTCGCGTTCTATTTGATTTCCAACCGGAATTTCTGATTTTTTTGGTTGAATGGAAAGCGCCCCTGCTATGGATGGATTGCAACCATTCCCAGGACAGTGAATTGAACAAAAGAAGCGGCAGCCATGCTGGTGGTCTTGACAAAAGAAAACCATCACCGTGACTGGTGGTATTTTAGTTCAATTTGCTCTCCTGGGAATGGTTGTAAACCATCTATTGTTCTTGACTGGCTAGCCTCGTGTTCATGTTGACACAATGGAGTTTTCACATGTATGAGAGGCTAGCGAGTCAAAAACAATATACCTTTTCACGGTTCACGTCAACAACCTCGGTCTTGATAGCGCGTAATATACTCTTTACAATTTGACTACAGCTCGCCGTTATTCAAGCAATGTACATATTATCAAGCAATTGAAACACTTCAAAATTCCACGGGATGTAGTCAAATTCTAAACAATATATTACACGCTATCGAGGCGAATATGGGTCAGTTCGCCAAAATGCCGTTTCGCCCAAGTCATTTCGCCAAAAAATGTCGTTTCGCCCAAATCGTTTTTCCTACATATATCAACTGTAATATATCGACATTACTCAGTAATCTATGAACTCTAACACTAAAAGGCTGAGGTTGTGGACGAGAACCGTGAAAAGGTCTACTGCTATTCAATGAAACTAATGATATTGATAATAATGATAACGATGATGATGACAATAATCACAGTAATGGTGATAATAAAGATGGTGATGGCAATGATGATGCTGGTGATGAGAATGACAACAACGATAAAAGTGCATTATAAAATAATTGTGATAGTACGCGCTCGTTGATTGGTCGAAAACCCGTGTTTCGTGAGAGCATGAAACACACTCACACCATATTCAAGCGCGCGTGCTCATTGGTTATTTTCGATGAAATGCAAAATATATATTTCTCAAATCCTAACATACCATCCTATCTTGACAAAGGCATAATGCAGTGGCAATCTTCCCATACTATCTCTCTTCGTAGTATCAGCGCCATTCTTTAGCAGCAAGTCTTCTACATCACTCAGGGTTTCAAACCCTCCAGTTGTTGTGTTCACAGCAAAGTGAAGGACAGACAGACCCTTGTGGTCAACAGAGTTAACATCGGCACCAGCTTCAAGCAGAGCACCGACAACTTCGACAGAGGAGCCGTCACTGTCTAGAAGAGGAAAACAAGGAAAAGTTTGTTATAAGAATGATGAGTGTCATTAACATCATTTCAATCATCAAAATCATAATAACTAAACTGTCATCTTCATTACTATTACTATCAACATCATTATCATCACTGTCATCATCAACGTTATCATTTTCATAATCATCATCATCATCATCAAAATAATCATTTCCTTCTTCATCATCACAATCATCATGAACAACATAATCATAATCACCTTCATTATCATCATCATCATCATCACCACTATCATCATCATTATAATCATCACCATCACCATCACCACCACCACCACCACCATCATCTTCACCACCACCATACCTGGTGCATTAGTAACTGCATGAGAGAGCGCACTACGACCATTCTTGTCAACCAGGTTTGGGTTGGCCTTCCAGTTTAGCAAACAAGTCGCTATGTCCACTGAAAGGGTTGGTCTGAAGAATGATAGAAAAAGAAATGTGACTGCCTTAATCTTTTTGAATACCTATTAATAATAATTGTGGTGCAGAAATTGGTACAACTACAGATACATACATCAAAACTTTACTTCGCCCTATGCCCCACAGTTAATGTTAATTAGAACTATTTCAACATTGTTGAAAAGTGTTGAATCGATATTGAATCGATGTTGAAAGAGTTTAAAAGCGTTTAAACAAACGGATGTTGAAGCAAATGCTGAAAACCGTTTGCCCGGTCCCTTAGCTTGAAAATCTCATTTGAAAATAGTGTATAAATTAAAGGAACAACCATCACATACTTGCACGCTAATATCAGAGGAGTTGAGAAGTGTTGTTTTTCTTCTTTTTCTTCTTTTTCTTGTGTTACAAGATTGACATCTGCGCCATTCCTTACCTGCAAAAACATCATACTCCAGTTCCGTGTTATTGCTTACTTTGTATTCGAAGTTTAACGTTTACACAAAAGGACTCAACTTACAAGTTCCTCAACGCATCTCTTGTTCTTACGAATGACTGCACAGTGGAGAGGGGTACGCCCAAGAAGGTCACGTGAGTTGATGACGTCACTGTTTCCATGGAGATGTCTCAGTAGGAGTTGGATTGTTAATGGAGGCGAGGAAGGGTCATTGAGATAAGTAAGGAAGTGAAGGCATGTGAAATTGCCTGGAAACAAAGGTATTTGTTTAGGAAGATTTTCCCTTACTTCCTTTTACATATCCATTAATTATTTATTCACTTTATTCACATGTCAACTCATCAATCTATCCATCTATTAACCATTTATTCAGTATAATTTTTTTATCCATCCATTCATCAATTCATCCACACATCTGCTTGTTCATCCATCCATCCATCTATCCATCCCTTCAATCATCTATCCATCAGTTCGACTATCCATCCATTCATTCATTCATGCACCCATTAGTTGGTTCATCCATCCTTCCATCCATCACTTCATTCACCTATCCATCCGTTAGTTTGTTAATCCATTCATCCATTCATCAACCCATCAGTTTGTTCATCTATCCTTCCATCCATGCATCCATCCATGCATCCATGCATCCATCCCTTCATTCATCTATCCATTCGTCAGTTCGTCCATCTTTTCATTCATTCACCCATCAGTTCGTTCATCCATCCTTCTATGCATCCATCCATCCTCCTGTCTTTCCATCCCTTCATTCATTCAACTATCCATCTTTCCGTCCGTCCTTTTATTTATTTGTTCATACCTGTTTCCACGTAGTCCATTTTGTATATGTCATTCAGCTCTATCCCGAATGTGTTAATTGTTGGCCGTTCTATCTACAAGTGATCCATAAATATTTTAGAAATAATTTCAAATTACGCGCATATGTCAAAACGGGCGTGGTCTCAGCAAAATGGGCGTGTCTGAGTGCGTAACTCGAAAAGCACGTAACGTGAGAAATAACCTATAATCTCGGTATTACAGTGCGAATCGAAAACCCGTGGGCACCCAGAAATATTTAAGAAATCGTTTATTGTTCGTTGAACAACTCACAAACAACTCTAACTACAAAAAGTTTATCATACTACACATCAGTCAAACTTCTTGCGGTGTTATAGTTGTTTCTGAGTTGTTCAACGAACAAAAAATGATTTCTAAAATATTTCTAGGTGCCCACGGTTTTGTGATTCGCAAGGTTAATGGTATCCATTGTTAATAATTATCGGATTCAGTGATTGGATACTCTGGGAGAAACGTAATCCCTACCTTGTCCCCCTTTTTGAATTTACCAACAGATGCAGTCACGTCACAGCCGAATTCTTCAACAAGAATCTGTAAAACAATCAGAAACCATTTGATTTTTATCTACATGTAAACTACAAAGCCCTCAGTCAATTATTGAATAGTTCATTTCAAGAACTAGGAGAGGCAAGTAATAAGTGGTCATAAAAAGGCACTACATGCGTGGATCACCAGAAGCTCATAAGTGGGTGGAAACGTACAACCACCAAACAATTCTTTTGATTTATTTCTTTAGATCTTTTGATCTCCTTTGATCCAGAATATTCTAATTTTTTGTGTTGAATTGTTTCCCATTGTTATTCAAGTCTTCTTGCTTTAGAACTCTTATCATTGATATTAAGGAATATAATATCAAGTCTCCAGATTCAATATTTGATCTATCTCCTTTGAATGCCATCAAATTAAGCAAGAATCTTGAAGCAGCCATTTTGGTTTGAGCTTCAATGACCAAATATGTTATAAAAAACCTAATTTGCATATCTGAATATTCAGGAGCATTAGTATAGTGTTGTACATGTCAACCTCTTATGAGTTTCGGGGATCACCTTATGTGCGTTGAATAGAGTACCGAAGTGTGACGTCACAATTTTTTTTATCTTTTCCTATTCAAATAATTTTCATCATAGAATGCTAGTCAAAAAATAGGCTGCCCGAAAATTTGGGATCATTTGAGTGTGAAACGGCTGGCCTGGTTCTAACCGTTTGGAACCAGGGCAAAAATAAGAGACTTTGTATGGAGAAAATTTTACATTCAAAAAATCATATCTCAGCTGTTTCACACTCAAATGATCCCACATTTTCGGCCAGCCTATATTTTGACTAGCATTCTATGCTGAAAGTAGTCTGAATACGAAAAGATAAAAAAACAAAATTGTGACGTCATCACTTCGGTACTCTATTGACTGTTTGGACAGTATAATAGTTGTTGGTCCCTTACTTACCTTAAAGTACTCACTCCTGACTTTTTCACAATCTTTGTCCTAGAGACATAATCAATTGGTTATATACAATTATTGTAGTTAAGAACTCTTTTCTTATTTGTATCTTTTACTTTTGGTTGTCATTTTCTACTAGACTTGTACGCCTCATGAAATCATCATTATGATCATCGTCGTCATCATCACTGTAGTCATCAAAGACATTTTCAGCATCTCTGATCATCATCATCATTACTATCATCAATATATTGATAACTCTCACCATCATCATTATCATCTTCATCACATGTACAATCATCACCACGATCATCATCAATAACAATAAATTACTTTTGCAATGCCTCAATGTATTTAGCCAGTGACTAATTGGGGAAGCTCAGACTCAGACTCACTACCTTTATGTTAAATATTTTAGCACACAACTCTGCTCACATTTTTAGTTTTTCATCAATGTTATCATCTTATCATTTTTCGTCATTTTATTCATATCACAACAAGTCTTTTACTAAATAGTACCTCAGAGTGACTGGAAGATGCATAATCTTCACATGCCAGTAGTAATGGTGTGAATCCATTATTATCTACAGTATTGGCCACTCCCTTGCGCCCTGAATCATCCATCTAACGTAAACATATTAAGACAATACATCAGTATAATGAAATATTGAAATTTAAAAAAAAAAAAAACATGAAAAAGTATTAAAACAGAAATTTGTATTACATTATTTTACGAAAACAACAATTTCTTTCGTGATAAAAGGTCATCAACAACATCATCAACATGTAATTCCTTATATCATCATCATCATAATCATAATCATTAAAATAATCATCGTCATCATCATCATCGTTTTCATGATTACAATCATCATGATTACAATTATTATCAACACTGACAATTATCATCACCAATGTCATACTCCGACGAAGGGCTAAAGCTCGAAACATCAGTAAAGTTAAGTCAACATTTTTTACGGTGCTACAAATTTTATTATATTACCTATCATCAAAATAGTCATCACTCACCACTTGGGTCAATTTTGAAGCAAGGCGTCCACGTGATTTGTAGTCAACAGTGGCCATAACATGCAGGAGATTACGACCAGTTTTGATCTCTAGACCCATGGAGGGATCAGCTTTGTGATCAAGAAGAACCTCGAACATTTCCAGGTTTGACTGGTGAAGATAAAACCAAACAATAGAATGTTTTCATATTGGCCACTTTTAACATGCAAATAAACATGTGTAAAATGAAAATAACGTGCTAATGAGCATGTGTAAAATAACATGCTAATGAACATGTGTAAAATAAGATAACACACAAATGAGCATATGTGTGAAACAAAAAATAACATGCTAATGAGATGTGTAAAATAAAAACAACATGCAAATGGGCATGTGTGTAAAATAACAGACAAATGAGCATATGTGTAAAATAATATGCTAATGAGCATGTGTAAAATAAAAATAACATGCTAATGAGCATGTGTACAATAAACATAACATACAAATGAGCATTTGTGTAAAATAACATGCTAATGAGCATATATGTAAAATAACATGCAAATGAGCATATGTGTAAAATAACATGCTAATGAGCATATGTGTAAAATAAAAATAACATGCTAATGAGCATATGTGGAATAAAAAAAACATGCTAATGAGCATATGTGGAATAAAAATGACATGCTAATGAGCTATGCGTGTAGCAAAATGCTTTAGTGAGTCATGCTCTCGGCTTAAAATAATCAAAATAAAACAGTGACAATGAAAACACTTATAGATTTGCTTGAAACCATGAAATTATTACCATGAAATACTAAAATTATAATCAACATACCGCCTTGCAAGCAATCATCAATGGTGTCAGACCATTACTATCAGTAGAACTGATCTCTGCACCAGAACCAATAAACAATTCTAACATTTCAACGTTTGCCTTCTGGACAAGTATTTTGAGGAACGCCTCACGCAGTTTGAGCTGCTCCTCAATTGTACCAGATAATGGAGGCTGTAATAAGAAAATAATGTTAGAAACATATGTCAAATGATAAATGAATAAATGAAATGATAGATTCATGAGTGGGTGTGTGGGTGGGCAGGCGAGTGAGCCACTGGTCAAAGAAGTGATTGAATTAGCAATTATAGGAATTAACTGGAATAATGAATGGATGGATGAACAAATAAATAAATGAATGGATAGATTAATGAATGGATAAATGAACGAATGAATGAATGGATAAATGAATGAATTAACAGGGCTCTATTTAAACTGGCTATGCTAAACTAGATACCCTGTATAAATATTGATTAGAATAGAAATAAATAAATAAATGAATGAGTAAATTAATTAATTGATTAAATGAATGACTGGATGGATAAATGAATGAATGGATAAATGAACGAATGGACAAATGAATGACAAGGTTAATGAATGAATATGTACAATACCTCTGTAACGTCAGGGTACATCTGTCTTAAGTCACAGTAGTTTTGCTTTTCTGCTTGAAGATGTACGACCTGTTGGCCTGCCTTGTTCTGACCAACAGTTGGTTTAGCTCCTAGTTCAATCAGCTTGTGGATCAGGGGATAGTTATGCTGAAAGTAGACATAGACATAGACAAAACTAATAATTATACTGGGCGATGAAAAGATAACACAAAATGCCTTACCATCCCATCCTCCCCCCCTCCATCCTCCCCCCTTACCTGTAGCACCGCTAGCATCATAGGTGTTTGGCCTTCTCTGTCAACAGCGTTAACATCAGCACCAGCTTTGACAAGAATGTCTACCACAGCACTTGATACTCTAACAAACTTACCAACCAGATGTGGTGGGGTGTTGAGATAATTCCATTGGCCACGATATAGTCCTATGGTCTACAAAGCAAAAGCATGAGTAGATTTAAAAACAATAAAAGGATATAAAATAGTAAAATATGAATCAGACAAGCAGGCAAGCAGGCAAGCAGGCAAGCAGGCAAGCAGGCAAGCAGGCAAGCAGGCAAGCAGGCAAGCAGGCAAGCAGGCAAGCAGGCAAGCAGGCAAGCAGGCAAGCAGGCAAGCAGGCAAGCAGGCAAGCAGGCAAGCAGGCATATTATAAAAAGAACAAATAAAACATACCCTGGCAATGCATTTCTTGAAATTGAAACACCTGTCTGATTCACACTCTGAATCACTTTCGTCGTCGTTATCCTCATCATCATCATCACTGTCAACATTGTCATCATGATTATCATCATCATCATCATCATCATTGTCATCATGATCATGATCATCATTGTCATGATTGTCATCATGATTATCATCATCATCATTGTCATGATTGTCATCCCCAGATGTTTGTGTTTCCATTTGTTGGACATCATCTTGTGATTTTGTTGTAGTTTTCTCGGGTTCCTTACATCCGACCGCAAGCCATGCAAGACCTGGCATCTGAAAGCAAGCTTACAGTAGTTACATAGTGCAGTACAACTTCTCAGGATCAATAAAACCTCCTAGCTAATGTAGGGCTATTTTGCAGACTATCAAGATATAACTTTTTACAGTTCAATCAACCTCAACCTGATTTGTTCGTATTATAATTCAAATTTTAACTTCTGTTTGGAAAATGCTTGTGAAAAATTACTGGAAAAGAACGAAAACACTAAAACCATGAAATACAAACAAAAGGAAAAAGACAAAGAACAAAGATGGAACCAGAGAAAGCGGTTAGAAGCATGTGAAATTGCCAAAAGGAAGAATGTTATATTTAATAGAGACAACTGTAGAATTTTACCTGCAAACTACATCAACATAATTCGCAATTGACTTGCAATTGCGTGACTATTCAAGTGCGCACATTGTAATTTGTTTCCTCGCGTTGTATGTACACGCTCTTCATTTGTTTTTTCTTACGACTTATAAAGATTTTTCAATCCTCTGAAGATGGCCGCGAAGGTCGAAAGCTTAAGAGGAGTTATTAAAAATTAAAAAGTTGAGGACCAACAACTACTATTATGAACAAAAAAAATAGTTACTAAATAATATTACTTAGTTTCAATTTAGTATCTATTTAGTCACTATCACTCAACCAGTCACATCAAATACAAAACGAACCAATACCTTGTTAAAACGTTACTTCTCTTTGATAGTGAACAATAGAGTACAAACACTAAAAGTGTGCAATACTTTGTACTATTTACCACTAAATAGTGTTGATTAAACAATAGAGAACAAAAGAATTTGCATAATTTAGCAGTATTTAGTGGTATTTATGTTGCACACTTTTAGTGTTTGTACTCTAGTCATTTAAAAGGAAATATCACAGAGTAGCAATTTCATTTTTATTTCATGGATATAGTGTTTTCAATCTATATTAAAGCATTATTGGAATTGATTAGGTGTATTCAGTGTAAAACTTACATTTTCCGGTGGTATGTAGACAGAATTGGCAGCCAGATGATGAAGCTAAATGAAAAACATTAAGCAATAGTTATAACTAAATAATGATAATAATGTAACTTTATTGGATAAATATTAGGAAAAACAAAAATGAATGAATGAAGAAAAGAAACAACGAAAGCAAAAATAGATGACTATATCAGTGATTAAATGAATAAATGAATGAATAAATAAATAAATGAATGGAGGAATGAATGGAAGGAGGAATGAAAGAAAGAAAGAAACAACGAAAGTAAAAATAGATGACTAAATCAGTGATTAAATGAATAAATGAATGAATAAATAAATAAATGAATGGAGGAATGAATGTATAGATGCATGAATGGAGGAATGAATGAAAGGAGGAATGAATGAAAGAAAGAAGCAATGAATGCAAAAATAGATGACTAAATCAGTGATTAAATGAATAAATGGATGGATGGATGGATAAATTAATGGAGGAATGAATGAATGGATGCATGAATGGAGGAATGAATGAAAGGAGGAATGAATGAAAGAAAGAAAGAAACAATGAAAGCAAAAATAGATGACTAAATCAGGAAATGAATGAATGAATGAATAAATAAATAAATGAAAGGAGGAATGAATGAATGAATGAAAGAAAGAAACAATGAATGCAAAAATAGTTGACTAAGTCATTAAATTAATGAATGAATGAATGGATGCATGAATGGAGGAATGAATGAAAGGAGGAAGGAATGAAAGAAAGAAACAATGAATGCAAAAATAGATGACTAAATCAGTAAATGAATGAATGAATGAATGGATGTATGAATGAATGGAGGAATAATTGAGAGGAGGAATGAATGAAAGAAAGAAACAATGAATGCAAAACTAGATGACTACATCAGTGATTAAATGAATAAATAAATGGATTAATGAATAGATAAATAAACAAATTAACGGATGGATTAATGAATAAATTATTAATTATGTAATTAATAATTAATAAATAAATTTAATGTATGAATGAATGAAGGAATGTATGAAAGAAACTAAGACTACAAAAGCAGACTACATGAATTGAACCATGTGAATATCTCTTACTGGTGTCCAGCCATTAGTATCAACAGTCTTCACGTCAGCGTTTTTCTCCTCCACTAAGTAAGACACTCGAGTCATCATTTTCTTGTTCAGTTGAAGATTCTTGATTGTCTGTGACAGTAAGGTGAGCCCATTGTCATCAGGGTAGTTGACGTCACAGTCCTCTAGAGACAAGAGGTATTCACTGCACATGAGGTGGTCTTTCATCAATGACAAAGCAAGGGCTGTGGTCTAGATAGCATTGAGATCATTATTATTATCATCATCTTTGCCCTTATCATTGTTATCGTCATCACACCATCTTCATTATCATCATCACATAGATCAAAATCTTAATTATTTATCAATCATTATTAATCGTTATCGTCTTCATTGTCATCATCATCACCACCATCATTATCATTGACATCAATATGATCATCATCATCACAATATTGTCAATTAATCATCATAATTATTAATATCATAATCATCATCATTGTCATCAATATCATAGTCATCATCATCACCACCATCATCATTATCATCATCATCATTGACATCAATATGATCATCATCATCACATTATTATCATCATCATCATTATTATCACCATCATTAATCATCATGATCATCTTCACATTATTGTCAATTAATCATTGTTATTATTAATATTATAATCCTCATCCTCATCATCATTATAATCATCATCATTATAATCATCATCATTATAATCATCATCATTATAATCATCATCATTATAATCATCATCATCATCATTATAATCATCATCATCAATTGTTATTATCATTAATTTCATCATAATCATAATCATTTTATAATAATAATTATAATCATCATCATCATCATAATGATCATTATCAGTATCTTTATTATCATAAATTTTATAAATTTTATAATCATCATCATTATCATCAATCATCACTATAATTATTTACCTTCCATTGATTCACAACATTAATATGTGCACCAGCCTTAATCAGTAACTTCAAGCAGTGTAGCCATCCATATGCTGCGGCATAGTGTACAGGTGTATTGCCTGATGTATCGATGGCATTGGGGTCTACACCAAGGCGAAGTAGGTAAGCAGCTACTTTGGAATGACCATTCTTAACTGCGTACATCAATGCTGTCATTTTCCACTTTCCTGGCGAATTATGGACAAATAGAAATTAAAGGAATAAATGTATGAATGGATAAATGAAAAACAAAAACAAAAAACAAAGAAGGAATGAAAAATGGAATGGATGAATGGATAAATGAATGAATAAATGAGGGAATGAATGAATGGATAAATAAATAAATGAATGGATGAATAACTATATGAATGTATGTATGAATGAATGGAGGTATGAATAAATAAATTAATTTATAACGGAATGAGTCAATGAATGAATAAATGAATATATGGAAATGGTACGTATGAACTTCATTAAAAGACAGAAGAAAATCACTCAAGCTGAACTCTTTCTTTAGTTTTTCCTTTCTTTGTAAATAACTAATAGTATAATGTCCTTTTTTCATGTGACAACATTCCTGCAACTAGGTGTACATGACAAAACCAAATGGATAAATAGACACATGGAAGGAAGGATTGATAAGGAAATAAATAAAACCAAATGGATAAATAGAGGCATGGAAGGAAGGATTGATAGAGAAATAAATAAAACCAAATGGATAAATAGAGGCATGGAAGGAAGGATTGATAGAGAAATAAATAAATCACTGAGAACTGCTATTGTCTTCAATATAGACTGTTAATAATAATAATAATAATAATGTGTCATAACTGTCATAAATATACAATAATAATAATAATAACTTTTTTAACGTCTCAATCTTCTAGCTGGATTCTGTGCGCCCTTTTAATCGGGGAGACTCACTCACACTCACTACCTCTACGTTTAATATTTTGCACACAAATTGGCTCACATGGGAGGAAAACTGGATATCACGGAGTAATATCGCTCGTAACCCTCGTAGCATAGGAGAGAAGAACACATCAAACACACTCAACTCACATACCATCCATGCCCAAGCCAGCGCTCTCACCGCTAGGCCACCCATGCCACCCATAAAGCAAATACTTACCTCTTAAATCTGGTTTAGCGCCAAGCTCAACACAAGTTGTAACAACATCTAAGTTACCATTCTTGGCGCCTTGCATCAGAGCAGTAAGATTGCCTTTGTTGCTGCCAGTCTGAAGGTTGATGTTTGATCCATGGGACACGAGAGCTTTGATAATACTCTGGATACAATCAATATTGAATAATTGTTTATGAAGACAATTTCCCTGTGGGGGCGGGGGTGGGGGTACAAGAGCTTTGATAATACTCTGGATACAATCAATATTGAATTATTGTTTATGAAGACAATTTCCCTGTGGGGGCGGGGGTGGGGGTACAAGAGCTTTAATAATACTCTGGAAACAATCAATATTGAATTATTGTTTATGAAGACAATTTCCCTGTGGGGGCGGGGTTGGGGGTACGCTACCCTGTGAGCAGTTTGTTCTAGGTAAGAGAAAGGAATATCTGCTCGCAGGGCAGGGGTACTCAGTACTTTTAAGTATTTAAAATCTTATTTCTTCAAACTACCTAACTGGATTTTGGGTCATGTAATATTGTTTAAAGTAAAATAAATAATAATAAGTTATTTTATTCTTAGTGCATTCCATTCAAAACAATATACAAGCTAGTTATAGAGAGTAAATATTGCTGTATATTATTTTTTACAATGCCCTTTGGTCTTGGAATACACTATACAGTATTCAACATTTTTTGAGGCAAACAATTTCAACATTTGCTTCAACATCCGATTGATTTTGTTGAATGGCAATGTTTAAATGCTTTTAAACTTTTCCAACATTGTTGAATTGATGTTGAAAGAGTTTAAAAGTGTTTAAACATTAATTGCCATTCAACAAAATCGTATGGATGTTGAAGCAAATGTTGAAACTGTTTGCCCGGGCCTTTAGATGTTGCTGTTATTGTTTGGTACTCACCACATGTCCTCCACTAGCTGCATAATGGATAGCTGCTTTCTCAGATTTACTCTTTATATCAATAATAACCCTTGGTGCTGGTGTATCATCATCATCATCATCATCATTATCATCATCATCATCATCCACAGGTGTCTTTGAAGCTAGTAAAGCTTCAATATTTTCATCACGACCATATTTGGCAGCAATCATCAATGGGGTAATACCTTTGGGAGCAAGGTCATTTGAATCAACCCCTCTGTAAGAAAAAAAAGTCTTAATACATGAATTTACTTTTTCATCCATTTATTTAATTATTCATTCATTCATCCACTCATTTCTTCAACCATTTCTAAATTATATTCATTCAATTTCATCCATTTATTCATTCATTCCTTCGACCATTCATTCATTCATTCATCCATCTTTCCATTCATCTTTCCATCCATCCATCTATTTATTCATTTATCTATTCATTCATTCATTCATTCATTCATCCATCTATTTATTCATTCATCTATTCATTCATCCGTTCAATCATTGATTCATCAGACACATACCTTGATAGTAAGAGTTTAAGTGGCCCAGGCCCCTCACAGGCACACGCATAGTGAATCATCTTATAACCTTCTTTATCTGGAACATTATACTCTGGAATAACATTTAGAAGATCTTTCAGGTACTGCTTATTGGGATTAATACAGGCTGCATGGAGAGGAAGAATCTGAGAAAGAAAGAAATGAAATGAGACATGAACAAAAGTACCAAAATCAAACACTTAATAGAAGAATACACCAACAACCGAAACAGTACACAAACATTACACAGTGAGTCTGAAAGCCCAACCAATGAATCAATAACCAGAAACCCCCTCTAAATCAGACTGCTTTTTGGTTTCAGCTCTGTTGAGCTTTATACTCTACCTTAAGTAATATTCACCTTCAATCAAGGCTCAGCTATATTACTAACTTGAAACTGATAGGTAATAAAAATAATGTAATTTGAAACACTGTGGAAAATGTTAAATTAACTTTACTGGCGATTTGAGCTTGATCCCTTTGTCAGGGTAGGTTTTTTAACTCTGATGAAGGCCTGTAAAGTTATCAATTTTTTATGTTGTTACAAACTTCATTCTATTACCTATCGTTTATATCAAACACAGCCTATACTAGTTTTCTGGCTAGTTTCTATTTTTTAACACCGTAAAAAAATGTTGACTTAACTTTACTGATGTTTCAAGCTTTAGCCCCTCATCAGAGTCTACCTTTGACTCCAACAAAGGGCTAAAGCTCTAAAAAGTCAGTAAAGTTAAGTCAACATTTGTTACAAATTTCATTCTATTACCTATCGTTTATATCCAAACACCGATGCAGCCTGAGCATATACACTCATTTACTTTCCATTTAATTTGAAACTGGTTTCTTCACCCACCTTCTTATTCATGTAAGGCTGTTTCTTGACCGATGGACTACGGAACTTTGACAATGGCTCACTATCATTCAACAATACCTCTTTGTGCAAAAAGTTGAAGCCAAATCCCTCTTTGTCAACAGCAGTTTTAACTAAATAACCAGCCACTTTTCGATTCCCACTGCGGATGGCCTTCCATATATTCTCAATCACATCCTCAATATCTACATTTATTCTTTTGTTTTTGGTTCCTTTCTCAATCAATAAATGCAGCATCTCCATGGAAACATTTTCGTTTTTGAGGCAAATGCTGAGTAGATTATCAAGAAGACAATTACTATCCAATATATGCTTAGTTGTCTCCCTATCTTTAAGAAATGCATTGTTCCCTTGTCGAGATCCTCGGCTGGCATAGAGCTGTCGCACGGCATGCCCAAAAGTGTGAAAATTGTAGGATCCAGTATCCATTTTATCTAGGGTAACTTGAGGGGGACCACATCGCTTCTTTTTAGGATCTAGGATGTCGTCAAGCAGCATTTCAACAGCCTCTTTGTTATTGTTGAGAAGGGCATGGTGAATTGCAAAGTTATGGACATCTGGACTCTGTGGCCAATGCACCTTTGGAAACACAAAGTGAATGAAGGAATAATGAATAATGTTGATCCTGTACATGTACATAGGAACAGAAATGATTATTGTAAATGATTGTAGATGATGATGATTGTAGATGATGATGATTGTAGATGATGATGATTGTAGATGATGATGATAATAATAATAATGATAAATATGCTGAAATATGCTGAAAATGAATAAATTGATAATAACAATGATGATGATGATTATGGTGATGTTGATAATGATGTCAATAATGATAATAATAATAATAATATAATCATGGTGAATATGACTATGATGGTGATTATGATGATGTTGATAATGATGATAACAATGATGATGCTTATGCTAAACATGAATAAATTGATAATATACATGTAACAATGATGATGATGATTATGGTGATGTTGATAATGATGTTAATAATGATGAAAATGATATAATCATGGTGATCATAATAGAATCTTTATTTTGCCCTTTTATACTAATTACAATATATTATACATTATATTATACATTTTTGCATTTTTCTTTCTATATTCGTTTGTATGTTTGTATGAGTGTTTCTATTATGTATGTTTTATAGAATATAGAAATTGAGCATGGAGGCTAAGTTAACTGGGAAGTTATCGAGTTAGCCTCCAAACTATGACGATGATTATGATGATGTTGATGGTGATGGTGATAATAATGATTAACTTACAGTATGAACTTGTTTAACGTCATCAATCAATGTTTTCAGTAGCTTCATATCATTGAGGCGAACAGCACGTATGGATTGCTTGCATGGCATGAGACCAACATCCTCTCTATTAATCAAAATCATTTGCTGTAGTTACATAGGCTATTTACAGTGCGACGCGCAATTTAAGTATGACCACATTTAATGTATTTGCATACTTCTATGCACTGGAGTTTGTACTTTAAACAGACACATTTGATGTGAAGTTGTCTGATTTTACTGAACAAGGCGTGTAACAACTCTTTTTGCAGCATAAAGTCTATCTGTGCATAGAAGTATGCAAATATACTGTATATTCTTAATATACTTTTGTGTGTCGCGCTGTAAAATAGTATGTATTCTAGACGAGTATGAGATAATCTATTATGACTTTTTTGTCCTTTATAAAACCATGGAAAACAACAGTTGTTGTTGTTGTTGTTTTAAATGTTTATCTTTATCTTTCTTGATCTCCAATAATTAACTTAAAAAAACATATAATATAATGTTTTATTATTAAGCCTGCTAGTGTGCAACATCTAATGTGGTACTTGGTCGCTACTTGTAAATTGTTGTTTGTTGTTTATATTATTTAATAAAATGCAGTAAAAAGAGAAAGTGTGTTACTGTTTTTTGTAATTCTCTTCTTTACTATACAGGGGCCAGTTGTACAAAGCCTGAATAGCGCTATCCACCGGATAAATCCCTATCTAACAGATAAAACATATACAAATTCTATGCAGTGTATAACTCTTATCCTTCTGGGGCCGGTTGTACGTAGCCTGAATAGTGCTAGCCAACGGATAAATCCCTATCCAACAGATAAAACCTATACAAATTCTATGCAGTGTATATGTACATGTAACTCTTGTCAAGTGGATAACTTTATCCAGCTACAATACAATGTAGCTAGGCTTCATACAACTAGCCCCAGAGGTATAACGTATATCAATTTGTGCAAACTGACCTGGTTTCAAACGTTGGATCGACATCTACAAGCTCTATTGCAGGGTTAGGAATCAGTGCACCAGCCCGTCGCCCTTTCTTCTTCTCAGGCTTTTCTTTCTTCTGTTTCTTGGGAGTTGGAGCTTTACGTTTTTGTGCCTTTCCTTTCTTGGGTGTTGTTTGCTTTACTTTAGCTTGCTTGCCCTTTTTGCCTCTTTTTGCTAAAGGGGTTGGGGTACCTCCAGAGCTTCTTGTACGCTTAGCAGGGGGTGGCTCTTCATCATCTTCTGATTTTAGATATGAGAATTAAAAAAAGTATATTTAAATCAGGTTTCACTAGATATAGATATTAATTAAAAGCAACAACAACCTTAAAATTATTAATAAAAAAAACATTATCACATTGCCAGTATCATCACCATTATTTACCATGCAAATAATTATCATTATTGATCATAATAATAATTATCATAAACATGGCTATCATCATTACCATTGTTATAATTAATACTAATCATAATCATCATAATCAACACAATAATAATAGTTATTATCATGATGTTATAAAGTTATCATCATCATCATCATCATCATCATCCAAATCACCATCTCAAACATCATCTTCATCATCGTTAGATATATCATAGCTACCAATATCATTACCATCTTCATCATCATCATCATCATCATCATCATCATCATCTTCACCATCATCACCTTCCCCATCATCATCTGATCATCATCATCAATGTCACCATAATCTGATATCAGACAGTTTGTCCACATACCTTCCTCATCATCCTCATCTTCATCATTTGGTTCAATCTCTTCACCCCTCTCCTCTGCTAAAGCTTCCCTCAACAGTCTCTTTGTTTTCTTGATTGATTTTTCAGGTAGAGAGAATTGACCGTCTTTCTCTATGAGTGACACACGTGTGATGACACAATTCATATAACACATATCATCAAATGAAGCCTGCAAGTAAAGAAAGCAAATTACTACTGGAATCACTAGTGGTAAAATGCTAGTTTGAAATCCTGTCTTGTTTTTGTACCATGAGATCGCTTCTGGCCAATTGTTTTGCTAAAAATTGGTCATGTGGTACAAAAAATACACATCTCCAGGGACAAATTTTCAACGGGCGTTTAACCACTCTTAGATAGCCTGCGTTACATCCGGTTTATTCCCTGTAACAACCATCTGCGAAATAACGAACATATTCATGTTCTGAGACCCCCAGCGAATAGCAGGAAAATATATAATAGATGCCGATTGGCTGTTGACCTTTCAAATTCTAACGAGTCCTCCCATTGGTTCGATTACTCGCCTCAGTCCTTCCTGTTTGAGATAATAACCAATGGGAGGACTCATTAGAATTTGAAAGGTCAACAGCCAATCAGCATCTATTATATATTTTCCTGCTATTCGCTGGGGGTCTCAGAACACGAATATGTTTGTTATTTCGCAGACGGTTATTACGGGGAATAAACCGGATGTAACGCAGGCTACTTTTAGAAAACTGTTAAAGTTTATTGCCTCTCCCTCCTTAAATAAAGATATTGTATTGTATTGTATTGATTTCCACAATGGTTGACAAATAAATGGATACAGATACATGAGAAAAATATCATATGCCCTTGGCAAGAATTGAACCCCACAGTTTTGAGTTCCTAGTCTGATGTGTTAACCACAACACCACAAGGACCAACCACATTGGATACGCAGCCGGACAAAGTAGTCTAGGGCAACTGTGGGGGTCCCAGGGCGATATTAATCTCTAAGGTAAATTTGAACACCGTAAATGGAAACACAGAAATGAAGTGAGTAATAAATTGAATGAATGAATAGTAATTGAACCATAAACAAAGAATGAATGAATGAATGGTTAATTTAACAAATAAATAAATGAATGGATGGATTATGAACGATAATCAATGAAATTAGAATGGATATAACAGATGTCTAAACAAATGGATGAATGAATGGATAAATAAATGAATGGATGGATGGATGGATGAATAAATAAATAAATGAATGGATGGATGGATGGATGGATGGATGGATGGATGAATAAATAAATAAATGAATGGATGGATGGATGGATGAATAAATGGACAAATGACAAAATGAATGAATGAATGGACAGACTCATGGATATGAAAATGGTTTTACGAATTGAATTAATGAATGCATGGAATATGTAAATAATATATATATGGACAAACTAAAACTCATAAATCAAACAATAAACAACTCACCTCGTACACATTGGGTCCAATTCTATTATACCAAGCAACTAGAAAACTTTCAGACATTAATGGCACATCTTCCAACACTCGACAGACATAGAAATCATCCTCTTCTCCTCTAACAGTTAAAATATCCCCAGCATTGTACTCAAACTCATTTGTCATCTCTCGTAACAACACCACTTTTCCTTTCCGCTTCATTGACATAAGCCTGCTGGATGCCCTCTGTAATGGCAGAGAAGACACATTCTGAACTTCATTTTCTTTGAGAATTAAAGTCTTTTGCTTTGAGAGAGTAGGCGGAAGAGAGGGGACAACGTCTCCGCTTTCTGTTTCATCTTCTTCAATGTCTGTATCGCCACCTTCGACGTCGGTATCGCCGGCTTCCTCGTCTATTACTATAGCGGCTGTCTGAGGTTGACCTGGGTTTGCAGCTTGTACTTCTTGTTGTTCATCATTTCTTGTCGAGTCTTGCCCGGAAAGCTTCCTTTCTTGCTCAATAAGAGCAGAAAAGGAAGACTGCTTTCTAGTTAAGCTAGGAATAGACATTGACGGTGAAAAACGGAGACACAGTCACGAAGAAAAGTTGACAACTTTGAAATTTGAACAACTTTCAAAGCAAAATGGCGACGATGGAGTTTGTCTCGAATTTTGCTCTGCCTCCTACTGTGTTGTCGTATAAGTAAATTGTTTCTATGCTTTGGTTGTTTTTATATCCTTAGCACAGGACAACAAGCTCAGCAAAACAGAAAATAAAAAGAAATGCAGAATAAGACAAAACTGACATCAAATCCCGGGCATGTTTTGTACTGTCACCCTCCCACTCGACGCCTTCGACTCGTAGATTGCGTGACATCTCCCGACCAATCAAAACCAACAGGAAGTAACAAACAGCTGACCCAGGCTACTATTCATTTGTAAAGGAATGTATTTTCTTATAATATTACAGTAAACAGCTAAATTTCTAATGATAAAGCTTAGAATGAATATATTACATACAAATGAATAGCCTGGGTTACCTGTGCTTTAGCCTGCGTGGCGGCTCTTGGGGATTGGGGGAGAGAGGGGGAGGAGAGGGGTGTTTGGGATCTAATTATTCCTCTATATCAGTCTTTTCATTGTTTCTCTTTTTGGTGAGTAGTTATTATTTTACTAATATTTGTTTCTTTGAAATTTTGTTCACTAGATTCTAGTGATTCAATCAATCATCCATTTATTCAAACGTTCAAAAAAAAAAGTTCCTGGATGGTAAAAGCCGACTGAGGGGGAAAAGAATTCGACCAAAGAAAACAGTTTATGCACCAAAAACAACTTTCAGAAATAGAAAAAAAAATCACTTTTCTAATCGGGGTCCGTCCCTTATTCATCCAGCAATTTGTTCAGTCATGATCACCTCCATTCCCCCCTTTGTTCATCCATTCATTCCGACATCCATTCATTTATTTACGCATTCATCTATCCATTTAATTATCCCGCTTCATATTTATACTTAGCATGTCTCTTGATTTACAATCTTGGACAAATGTTGGCACTGTTTGAAAACTTCAGCATTTTTTTTTTGCATTTTCGTCGCTAAATATCACTCTAACGACGGTATTTCGATTACCCCCCCCCCCCCCCCCCCCCTCCCCCGGCAATGTTGTGTTCCCTGAAGGTGTTTCTATCTCAGGAATATCAACATTGTTCAGGGGTGGGGGAGGGAGGGGAGAAACTTGTTGTGAAATGGATAGTATCAAGCATTTACAGCGAGTGTAAACTATATATTTATGTCCAAGATTGTAACTCTTTTACTCCGACGAACGGCTAATATACCTCGAAACGTTAGTAAATTTAAGTCAACATTTTTTACGGTGTTACAAATTTCATTATATTACCTATCGTTCGTAACCCTATTCATTCTTTCATTCACTCAATTAAAAGACTAAAGAATATCCAACACACCGCGTAGATTTTAATTTTAATGACTTTTAATTAAAAGGATACTTAATCAATTGTCTCACGATTGAGGTCATTGGTAGAAATACCGCGACGTTTCGACTGCAATCTGCTAGTACAGTCTTCATCAGGCGATGGTGTAGACTGGATGATGGTTGTCTTATATACTGTTTGTTCGTGGAATGTGAAATTAAAAGGATACTTAATCGAACAGTATATAAGACAACCATCATCCAGTCTACACCATCGCCTGACGAAGACTAGCAGATTGCAGTCGAAACGTCGCGGTATTTCTACCAATGACCTCAATCGTGAGACAATTGATTAAGTATCCTTTAAATTTCACATTCCACGATGAATAACCTATTTCCTTCTATTGACTTTTAATTACTTGGTTGAAATTTTTGAACAAGTTATACTGATCAGCTTATGATGAAGGTTTATTTTTTCACTCCTTCTTAAACTGCACCAAATATCTCTGCTGGATTTGTGCTTTTTTGTAAACTACAAAAGTACTGTCATATCGATTTTTAGAGCAGCCACTTCTGCGTTTATTTTCTTTCTTCCTCAAATCCAAGTTTGTTGACAGGGGTCCTGTGGGGAGTATTGCTCCATAAGGCATGGTAACGTTATAGGTGGGGTCAGGCACAAAGTCACCAAGGCGTTGTACATTTTTTTCTTTTCTGAGTGCCACCTGTCGAAGAAGATAATTCTAAATTAAAAGGCGCCCACTTCATATGTAGTGAGTTAAAGAACAGAAAAGAGCGGGAAAATAAATGGTACACGCGTCAAACCGGAAAAACCAAAAAGAGCGGGAAAATAAATGGTATTCAGGGAATTTCTTATAAATCGATTTCAAACGTTGTAGTACGAAATTCTTCATGTTTACAATGGCAAATTTACCGCTGTTAACAAGTTGCGACGCATGCGTAGTCGTTTGACCGTTGTGTTGGTTTTATTATACACTTATTTCAAAAATCGTTGTCGCAATCAAAGTTATAGTCCACAATCTGAAGCCTGCAAAGTATGTCGGTATTTCAACTCTTGTTATTGATTTATTCCTATCATATTTTAATTGTACGTGTTTGTGTTATATGAACATAACAAACTGTTGTAGTGGTAAATGATGAAACAAATATTTCTTAAAAAGCACGTAATAAATCACACATTCAGTTCATATTGACGTCATTTTGCTGCGAGACAAGTTGGGTTGCCGTGGTAATACGAGCAACATCTACAAGTTTTGTTGCAAAAAGTAGAACGATCTTCTATACTTCAGTTCTGCAACAAACTTTTTCAACTTGCAACAAGCCATTTTGACGCGATAAAAGTTGGTACACGGGTGGAAAAACGAGCAACATCGCTTTCCAACTTGTTTTGCAGCGATGTTGCGAGACAAGTTGGACTACTGAATTTGTTGCTCGTATTACCGTAGCTTTATTGCGCATTCTAGCGGCGAATGGGGACGAGATTGGATTGTATCGTATACCTGACAGAGCATTGTAAAGCCATCATCAGTTTGTGGGTACTCATCTAAACTAGTGTGTTTTAGTGACGCCTCTACAGTATTTGAGAAGTAAATACCCTGAAAGACAAATATTGCAGTCATGGGTGACAATTGCCTGTCAATCAATCAATCAATCAATCAATCAATCAATCAATCAATCAATTCATTAATAAGTTAATCAATCAATCTATCAATCAATCAATCAGTCAATCAACCAATCAATCAATCAATCAATCAACCAATCAATCAATGATCAGTCAATCAATTAATCAATTAATTAATCAATCAGTCAATTAATCAATCAATCAGTCAAATAATCAATCAACGAGTCAATCAATCATTCAATCAGTAAAACAATCAATCAATCAATCAATCAATCAATCAATCAAACAATCAATCAATCAGTAAAACAATCAATCAATCAATCAACCCGCCGACTGTCAGACCCGCCAGCCAGCCCATCGACGAAAACATCTTTGTATGATATTGACTGTGTATACCTTCTCAGCCGCCATAGGACTCTCACGATGGGGCCTGCGTAAACCATGGTGCAGAATACCCAGGACATTCTCAGTCTTGATACCATGCCATAACAGATGATGGTTGCTATGGACACCACATGACGTCATACACCTTTGTTCGTTAGGACGAGAAACACGATAGATAGCCTCGATATGATACTTGTTCAACATGTTTTCTTCTGATGATAAATACAAAAATCCATTTTCTTATGTTATACTAGAAATCACAATCCCTTTGCTTATGTTACACTGGTTCACACTTCACAATCCCTATGCTCATGTTACACTGGTTCACACTTTACAATCCTCATGCCTATGTTACACTGGTTCACACTTCACAATCCCTATGCTTATGTTACACTGGTTCACACTTCACAATCCTTATGCTTATGTTACACTGGTTCACACTTCACAATCCCTATGCTTATGTTACACTGGTTCACACTTCACAATCCTTATGCTTATGTTACACTGGTTCACACTTCACAATCCTTATGCTTATGTTACACTGGTTCACACTTCACAATCCTTTTGCTTATGTTACACTGGTTCACACTTCACCATCCTTATGCTTATGTTACACTGGTTCACACTTCACAATCCTTATGCTTATGTTACACTGGTTCACACTTCACAATCCTTATGCTTATGTTACACTGGTTCACACTTCACAATCCTTATGCTTATGTTACACTGGTTCAGGGAATATATATATTAGCATAATATGCAATTAACTCCTTATATATAACGAAAAAAGTTATGCTAATAATTTTTTCTGTAATTATTTATTATTATCTTAGTACTAACATAACGGAATTTAAGCAACTAATCAATTGCTTAAATTCGGTTATGTAATCAATAATATATACATAACGGAATTTAAGCAACTGATTATTCGCATAAGTATCGCTTTTATAACAGAATTTAAGCAACTAATCAATTGCTTAAATTCGGTTATATAATCAATAATATATATAACGGAATTTAAGCAACTGATCATTCGCATAAGTATCGCTTTTACAACAGAATTTAAGCAACTAATCAATTGCTTAAATTCGGTTATATATATTATTGATTATATAACCGAATTTAAGCAACTGATCATTCGCATAAGTATCGCTTTTATAACAGAATTTAAGCAACTAATCAATTGCTTAAATTCGGTTATATAATCAATAATATATATAACGGAATTTAAGCAACTGATCATTCGCATAAGTATCGCTTTTATAACAGAATTTAAGCAACTAATCAATTGCTTAAATTCGGTTATCTAATCAATAATATATATAACGGAATTTAAGCAACTGATCATTCGCATAAGTATCGCTTTTATAACAGAATTTAAGCAACTAATCAATTGCTTAAATTCGGTTATGTAATCAATAATATATACATAACGGAATTTAAGCAACTGATTATTCGCATAAGTATCGCTTTTATAACAGAATTTAAGCAACTAATCAATTGCTTAAATTCGGTTATATAATCAATAATATATATAACGGAATTTAAGCAACTGATCATTCGCATAAGTATCGCTTTTATAACAGAATTTAAGCAACTAATCAATTGCTTAAATTCGGTTATCTAATCAATAATATATATAACGGAATTTAAGCAACTGATCATTCGCATAAGTATCGCTTTTATAACAGAATTTAAGCAACTAATCAATTGCTTAAATTCGGTTATGTAATCAATAATATATACATAACGGAATTTAAGCAACTGATTATTCGCATAAGTATCGCTTTTATAACAGAATTTAAGCAACTAATCAATTACGTAAATTCGGTTATATTAATAAACAATATATATATAACGGAATTTAAGGAACTGATCATTCGCATAAATATCGCTTTTATAACAGAATTTAAGCAACTAATCAATTGCTTAAATTCGGTTATATAATCAATAATATATATATAACCGAATTTAAGCAATTGATTAGTTGCTTAAATTCTGTTATAAAAGCGATACTTATGCGAATGATCAGTTGCTTAAATTCCGTTATGTATATTATTGATTATATAACCGAATTTAAGCAATTGATTAGTTGCTTAAATTCTGTTATAAAAGCGATACTTATGCGAATGATCAGTTGCTTAAATTCCGTTATGTATATTATTGATTATATAACCGAATTTAAGCAATTGATTAGTTGCTTAAATTCTGTTATAAAAGCGATACTTATGCGAATGATCAGTTGCTTAAATTCCGTTATGTATATTATTGATTATATAACCGAATTTAAGCAATTGATTAGTTGCTTAAATTACGTTATACGAACCATATTAATTAATTGCTTAAATATACACCGAATCGAAATATGGCGGCCAATTTGAATAACAATTCTTCTTGACTGCCCAGCCTCGCATACATGTGACAACTCTATTGTTTTCCAACGTGAACACGAGGCTAAACAGTCAAGAACAATAAGAGTACGCCATATTTCGATTCGGTCTATGCTGTGAATGAAATGAAATGAAATGTTAAAAAATGACGTAAAATCAACAGAACTTATGAAAATAAATCATTATCATGAAACCGTAAGTTTTAACAAGGGCTTTCGTCTGTTATCATGTCAATTTATTATACCATGCCATGTATATTCCTCTGTATGATTTCTTAACCACACACGTGACCTCCCCATAATGTTCATAGTCACAACAGAGTTAATGGTCACGACATTCTCCTAAACCCTGTTCTTTCTTGCGTAAGCCTCTACTATCTAATAATTTTAATATGCTGATTTTCTTAGTTACTGATTTTTCTTATGCTAGAACTATATATCGTCCGTTGTTATTACTATCGTCCTTTTTCCCCTTTGGTTTACCTTCAGTCACTATACTCTACCTATCCTTTATATTATTAGTTATTGATTGATTCAAATTGTTTCTCCGAATACTACGGTACATCTAAATCCATAACGAAATTTAAGGAAGTGATTAGTTGCTTAAATTCCGTTCTGTAATGAAATTTATGCGAGTGATTAGTTGCTTAAATTTTGTTATGTATATATATATAATTATATAATGTATAACATAACGAAATTTAAGCAAGTGATTAGTTGCTTAAATTCCGTTCTGTAATGAAATTTATGCGAGTGATTAGTTGCTTAAATTTTGTTATGTATATATATAATTATATAATGTATAACATAACGAAATTTAAGCAAGTGATTAGTTGCTTAAATTCCGTTCTGTATATAAATTTATGCAAGTGATTAGTTGCTTAAATTTTGTTATGTATATATATAATTATATGTTATAACATAACGAAATTTAAGCAAGTGATTAGTTGCTTAAATTCCGTTCTGTTAATAAATTTATGCGAGTGATTAGTTGCTTAAATTCCGTTCTGTTAATAAATTTATGCGAGTGATTAGTTGCTTAAATTTCGTTATGTAAGTATATAATTATTATATAATCATAGAACTTCGTTTTTGCATATTTTTTTTCGTTATATAGAAAGAGATATGTGCATATTATGCGAATATCATACACCCCACTGGTTCACACTTCACAATCCTTTTGCTTATGTTACACTGGTTCACACTTCACAATCCTTATGCTTATGTTACACTGGTTCACACTTCACAATCCTTATGCTTATGTTACACTGGTTCACACTTCACTATCCTTATGCTTATGTTACACTGGTCCACACTTCACAATCCTTATGCTTATGTTACACTGGTTCACACTTCACAATCCTTTTGCTTATGTTACACTGGTTCACACTTAACAATCCTTATGCTTATGTTACACTGGTTCACACTTCACAATCCTTATGCTTATGTTACACTGGTTCACACTTCACAATCCTTATGCTTATGTTACACTGGTTCACACTTCACAATCCTTATGCTTATGTTACACTGGTTCACACTTCACAATCCTTATGCTTATGTTACACTGGTTCACACTTCACAATCCTTATGCTTATGTTACACTGGTTCACACTTCACAATCCTTATGCTTATGTTACACTGGTTCACACTTCACAATCCTTATGCTTATGTTACACTGGTTCACACTTCACAATCCTTATGCTTATGTTACACTGGTTCACACTTCACAATCCTTATGCTTATGTTACACTGGTTCACACTTCACAATCCTTTTGCTTATGTTACACTGGTTCACACTTAACAATCCTTATGCTTATGTTACACTGGTTCACACTTCACAATCCTTATGCTTATGTTACACTGGTTCACACTTCACAATCCTTATGCTTATGTTACACTGGTTCACACTTCACAATCCTTATGCTTATGTTACACTGGTTCACACTTCACAATCCTTATGCTTATGTTACACTGGTTCACACTTCACAATCCTTATGCTTATGTTACACTGGTTCACACTTCACAATCCTTATGCTTACGTTACACTGGTTCAAACTTCACAATCCTTTTGCTAATATGTTACAATGGTTCACACTTCACAATCCTTATGCTTATGTTACACTGGTTCACACTTCACAATCCTTCTATTATGCCTATTATATATGTTACACTGGTTCAAACTTCACAATCCTCCTGGTTCACTTTTAACCCTTCACAATCTTTATCTTTCATATCGTTTATGTTACAGTGCGAGCCTATACCCGAGGTGTTATGGATGTGTTTCAGGATCAGCTGACATTCATCTGTGGTGCAGTCCATTAACTCAATATGAGTACCTAGTGCTCTGTAGGAATAGTCATATGGGTTGACAGCTGCAAACAGACAAAGTAAATTTACCTACTGCGATTTTCGACTTTCTGCGAACTCAGAGATTTCAACGGCTTGTTGTAAAACACGTTTTTAGCTGCCGTTAATCAAAACTAGTCGGTACCTTTTAAATCCTTGATTGACGGCAGCGAAATACGTATTTCACAACTAGCCCGGCGTTGGAATGTCTTAGCCGTTCGCAGAAAGACGAAAACCGCAGTAAAAGTTACACAGATCAAATTTGCAACAAACAGTCTTTTCTCTCTATAAGAGTATAATTTTTCTTTGGTACATTTTCCTTGCTTAGTCAGAACCAGCTGAAATCAGGGATCACAGAAGAAGGATCGTCTGAATAAATTTAAGGATCAACGGATCAGGGATCAAAATACGCGAGCTTTTGGGACCAGGGATCAATTATTTGTGTAACTGAAAATCGGGATCAATCAAAGGAAAACTTCCCTCGTCATGACCCTGTTATTCAAACACAAACAAAATTTCATTTTTTAACGTCATTCAACTGTATTTCTATGTTTCGTTTGTCAGGTTTGAAGGTCTATTTGGTCGTGTATGACTGGGAACCATATCGACTTTTGAAAGCCAAAGTAATCATTGTTTGGTCTTGTAAAAGCTGTCCCAACAATATATTTTGACTTGATACATGATGGAGTGTTAATCTTTTTTAAAGGCACAATAGTCTACTTCCCAGTTCCCTGCGCCATCTTAAAAGCTTCGAAGCGAGACGAAAGTTGAGTTTGCAGCCTTTTAACACCTTACGGAACAATTATTCACGTGTCTCTATCATTGCAAGCTCAACGTTTTTCTCGATGCAAAGGCCCGACTACCTTTCAAGATGGCGCAGGGAACTGTGAAGGGGATCGGACTATTACAGCGCGACGCGCAAAAGTATGACCACATTTAATGTATTCGCATACTTCTATGCACGGGAGTTTGTACTTTAAACAGACACATTTGATGTGAAGTTGTCTGATTTTACCGAATAAGGTGGGTAAAAACTCGTTTCGTAGCATAAAGTCCGTGCATAGAAGTATGCGAATATATTAAAAGTGGTCATACTTTTGCACATCGAGCAATCTCGAGCCCAGAGTCACGTCTGGCTTTTTGTCAGCGGTCTTATGGCGCCCGACATAAGACTCTGGGGGAAAGAATTTTCAGCTCTGATTTTGGAGTTCCGGTTTCTATTGCGCATGCCTTGCAAATCAAAATAGCGTGTAGTTTTTTTTTTTTTTTATTTCCGGTAATATTTTCAACCAATCAGCACTATGTTATCTTTATTTCCGGTTTGAATCATTGTTCCCCCAGAGTCTTACGTCCCTCGGCTGGCCAAGAGGAACGAAGGCTCCGGGTTCGAGATTGCACGTCGTGCTGTAGCACTTGAAACTGCATGAAGTATTATGGTTCTTATTATTTACCTGTACAACGATATTGTGCAGCAAGAAGTAATTTGCTCACAAAAGCTAGTGAGGTTAACTCTGTCAGGTATTGAAGTTTGTACTCAACATCACTCTCCGAACACACGCTTTCCTCGAAGTGAAAGTTTTCCTCAGGAATTATCATGTAGTAGGAGTTACTCAGTTCAATTACCTGAAATAGTGAATAAATGCATATGAATGAATGAATGAATGAATGAATGAATGAATGAATGAATGGATGGATGGATGGATGGATGGATGAATAAATGAATGAATGAATGGGTTGATGGATGAATGAATGAATGAATGAATGAATAAATGGATGGATGGATGAATGAATGAATGAATGAATGGACGGATGAATGAAGAATGAATGAATGAATGAATGGATGAATGAATGGATGGATGGATGAACTTAATAATTATTGGATTAATGAATGAATGAGCGAATGGATTAATGGATAAATAAATAGACAAGTGAATTAATGAATGGATTCGGATAAAAGAATGAATGGATGGATGATTGTATCAATAAAATGTACAATACTACGAGCAAATCAGAAACAAATTAACATACATTTACCTCATACACATTGGGTCCAATTCTATCATACCAAGCAACTAGGAAACTGTCCGCCTTTAAGGGTACATCTTCCAACACTCGACAGACATAGAAATCATCCTCTTCTCCGATAACAGTTAAAATATCCCCAGCATTGTACTCAAACTCGCTTGTCATTTCTTGCAACGAATGCAATTTCCCTTCCTGCTTCATGGTCATTAGTCTGCTCGAAGCTCTCATGACCAATGGCAACGAAGTGGACACACTTAATTCTTTGTTTTCTCTCGAAATTAAAGTATTTTGCTTTGAGAGAAAATGCTGAGAAGAGTCGACGTTTTCATCATCTATTTCGTCGTCTTCAAACTCTGTATCGCCACCGTCAGTGTCCGTGTCCGTGTCGCTCATAACCAAATTTTTCCGGGAGAATTGAATTATCAACTTCGCCTTCTTTTTCAGTGTCTTTATTTTGTTGTAGTATCTTCCCCAGTATCTTCCCCTTGATCAGTGAGAGCAGAAGACTTCTTTCTTGTTAAGCTAGGAATAGACATTAGCAGCTAAAATCAAAGACAGAATCACAAGTTCACATTTTGAAATTTGAAACGTTCGAAGCAGAATGCAGCATGGCGTTGATAAGGAAGCAATTTTGTCGCCTTTTGCTCTTCTCTTTGTTGTTTCACACCTAAATTACCTCTCAATTTCAGGCGCTTTTATCGCCAGCACAGGATAAAAAGCTCAGCAAAATTTAACCACAGAATAAGATGGTGGTTTAATAAGAGGAATCCCGGGCGATTCTGAACATGTTTGACACGGTCACGACCACTCGATAATGTTTTGATATTGCGTTACAATTACAATTCATCAAAACAAAGAACAGGAAGGGGAAATCCTTTGAGACGAGACATCACGTCATGGACAATTCATATTAGCACGTTTTTGTAGCTGGAAAAAAATGTTATAATTTCATTTATTTAGTGTATAGGGGGACAGGGAGATGGTCGGTCGGTAACAAACTGGGCAAATATATCCATGGATATTCTTTCATTCAATCGCAGGTACGACCCTCCCCTCCATCACTAACTATTTTGTTCTTTAGGGAGGGGAGGGTCTGACTCTTCCAACCAAATCCAATATGGCGGAAGGAGACACAATTTTTGCGAAGATTATTCGCAAAGAAATTCCATCTGAATTCTTACACGAAGATGACCAGGTCTCTACACATTACTCATTTACCTTTAATCTTGCAGTTTATCTTGTCTTTTTGGAATATTGCAGTTTATTTAAGATGTTATTTCGACTATTTTTTGCAGTGCATAGCAATCAACGACATCAACCCACAAGCACCAACTCATGTGCTTATTGTACCAAAGAAGCCGATTGTACAGCTCTCCAAAGCTGACGACGAGGATGAGCAGGTTCGATAAACTCTTCATTTAACTTATGAATTAAACGGAGAAAGTTTTGAATCCTATTTTTTTTCATTTCTTTATATAATAGCATGCAGATCGACTCCCTTAAAAAAGAGAACTGCTTAGGGCCATTCCATTTAATATCCACACCCCCCTATAGAAGAGGTTATTTTCCCAACCCCCCAAGAAACGTTTCCATCCCCTCCCCCTAGAATTTTTTTAATTGTTGCTGGACCTATAGAAGAGGAAAAAAAATTCCTAACCCCCCCAGAAAAATCTCTACCCACCCCTCCTAAAAACATTTTCTACTAGATTATATTGTTACCGAACCTATAGAAGAGGGAAAAAAAACCCTAACCCCCCCCCCCCCCAGAAAATTATTTCTCTGACCCCCCGAGAAATTCTTTTCTATAGGGGGGGGGGTGTGTGGACATTTAATGGAATGGCCCTTAATTCACTGTGTGTGCGTATGTTGCTTATGCTTATGTCGCTAGTGTGAACCAGGCTTTAGTAATTGCATTTTAGATAGTCTCAATTCCTTAAAATGGCTATTACATTTTTACTATTCATTATATTTTTCATTGCCTATAAATTCCATAAAAAAATTATATAATTTTGATTCTTCCACAGCTTCTAGGTCATCTTCTAATTGTTGCAAGGAAAGTTGCAAAACAACTTTCTCTCGGCAATGGCTACCGTATTATCATTAATGATGGTAGTGATGGCGGCCAAGAGGTAATGCACATCCATGTTCATCTTCTTGGTGGAAGGAAAATGAAATGGCCTCCAGGCTAGTAGTGTTTTATGGGTAGCGATTCCAGTCTCAAGGTAATAAATACCACTGACTCTAAAATGATGGTCTTTCATAATGAGTAAATAGTTCCAACTATGTTGTACATTTATACTGGATTAAATAACCTTTGAAATAAATTGACCAAAATCTTATCATTATCATCACCAATGTCTATCATTATCATCAATATCACATTTTAGTATAAATACAAAGGTGATTATACAAAATCGCGCGCTCTGATTGGTTTGCTATCTCAGATTATCAGCCGATAATCACCTTTTCGGACAAAATGGCTGCCAGTTGTTGTTTTGTCACTGTTAGCAAAGATGAAATTGAAAACTTTAAAGAAAATGCTGTCCCAAAATCGACAAAAGAAGCTACTAAGTTTGGTGTCAAGCTATTTAAAGGTATCATAGTAAATTTTCACGTTGTTTTTTTTGTCATTATATGCGAGACAAAGTTTACAATTTTTACGCGTAACGGTCGCGCTTTTAAAAAATAAAATATTTTCACTTTCAATGCTGTTTCCTTCTTTCTTTTTTGAAATAATCACCTTAGTATTTATACTATACGATTATTCACCTCAGGCGAAGTGATTATTGGTGAATATTTACCTCAGTAAATATTCACCGATAATCACTTCGCCTTCGGCAAATTATTGTTAAATATCACCATCATCATCATCAACATCATCATTGTCATCTTTATATTAATCATAATATTCATAACCATCATCATTGTCAGCATAATCATCATCATCAACATCATTGTCATCATCAACTTGATAATAATCATCAACAAGGCTCCTGCATCAACTGGATAATCATCAACACCATTTTGTACCTTCTATCCACAGATTGACCATACTCAAGTGGACTGAGAATTAGATCAGGGATAATAATAGGCTGTATGAACAGTGTAGTCCTTAGTTATAATAATAAAAGAATTCTTCTGAAACCTAGTTGTGTTAAATATACCTGAATCATGTAGAGTTAGCCGTCTCCACAGGTAATCTGGCTGGGTTTCCTTTGTCATGTGAACCAGAGAAGAATGGGCCCTAAATAATCTTCTTTTCTCTCACTCTCATCCCTCCCCCCGCCTTTTGTTCCGCCAAAGGAAGCTCAGAGTCGAGAGTTGCCTGCGGACCTGAGGAGGCTAATGTAGAGTGAAAACAGACCTGTGAAACATTAGTATTATCACAGAGATCCCAATATTTTATGAGGATTGAGCAAGTGTGTAGTAAGCACATTTGACAAAAAGTTGTCTTTGTCTTCTTTTTATCACGGGGGAGGGGGGGGGGGGGTGAATAGGGGAAATAATGCATTCAAATTTTTAAAAGTTTTTCTTTTTTTAACCTTTCCAAATCTGATTCTTCTTTGTTTATTTATTTTTTTTTTCACTTGATTTCTCTGCTTTTCCTTGTTCAATTGTTTTAAGTGAACAGAAAAAAATATCGAAATGTCAGTCTTGGTCGTTGGAGTGTAATCTGTTTTGGGGCTCCTGTGTCGTATCAGCCACAGGGTACCCAACCTATGAAATTGACAGTGAAAGCAAAATGGCGTCGGAACATGAAGAACTAGCTGAACCAGCAGCTAAACGGCCACAAAACTCCTTAGATACTGTCTTTGGAAGAATTATAAGACATGAGATACCTGCAACGTTTCTATACGAAGACGAAAAAGTAAGGAATGAAATATTTTTTCCAGGAAAATTTGTAATGAGGGTCTCCCAGGGGTTTTGGGGGAACAGGGCCGGGGAACAGGGGAACAGTGTAAATTTAGCAATGGGAACAAGGGAACAAAGCAAAAAAAATATAGGGTACAAGGGAACACAAAATATAGGGGAACAGGGGAACATGGTGAAATTTTGGATGGGAACAAGGGAACAAAGCGAAAATTATGAATGACAGGCCGGCTCCTCTTCCGTGTACCAGAGATTAGTTTTATATACGTAATTCAACAGAAACATAAAAGACTCCAACAATTGAACGAAGCTAACAAAGAATATAATACATTTCCAGTACACAACAGAGGAGCCGACAAAACGGCCAGCTTCATGCAGTTTTTGGGTTGATTTTTTTGTCTATTGAATCCAAAATTGTCAACTCTGATAGGATAGTATTATTAAGTTTATAACCATTTCAAAAGGTTGTACAATCATCAATGTGAAAGGTGAAAGGAATTATGGGTAGTGTACACCTGTATTTTGAAAAAGGTTGTTCAGGGCGATAGCTGATCATTTCAAAATAGAATGGAATTATGGGTAATATAGACCTGTATTTTAAGAAAGGCTGTCAAAGGTGACAGCTCATTTCAAAATATAATGGAGTTTATTCTAAATGAATAATAGACCCGTTTCCAATTAAAAATTGCCAATCTTATTATTAAGCAACTCATCACATTATGATATTTTTCAACAATTACTACCGAATACACTGATCTGTTCACAGTCTCACACAATTTGTTGCAACATGTGACATGTATGTAGTCCTTTTAAAAGACTGAATGCTGTTAAAGTGTGTATATGAACTCTCACGGTTTTTTGGCGTTTTAAGAAGTTGATATATAGGTCAGCCATGAACAAGGTTCCGCAAAGACCTAAACATCCCCAAACTATCCAAAAAAGCAGACAAAGATCATTTACCTACAGAGGTGTAAAAGTATGGAACTGTCTACAACCTGAACTGAAATTAGAATGCAACCTACCTAAATTTAAAAAAGAACTGAAGTTGGCTATGTTAGCAAATATCTAGTATTATTATTTATAAAGACAGTTAATAATTGAATGTAATTAAGTGTCTAAGCAAAGATATGTATGTAATGCTCATTGGCTTATGCTGAACAGTGCTGCATATCCTGCATATCACATGATCACCTCAGTCGCCCAAACAAGTCATGAGTAGTTCCAAAACAGCAAATATCATTATTCATCTATCATTATTATTAGTCCAGTCATTATTTTTAGACTGTGGACATTCCAGTGAATTCTCAAGAAATATTCTGTTCGGCCGTTGTTATATCCTACACTAATAGCCTACATGTTCTTTTTTAGTGTGTAGCGATAGACGACATCAATCCACAAGCTCCAGTTCACTTTCTTGTCATCCCAAAGAAACCAGTTACTATGCTATCAACAGCAACGGATACTGATAGTGATGTATGATATGATAGTGATAAATAGTGCAGGGGCTGACGAAGGGGGTGAACTGGGTAACTTTTCACCCCCTTTTTGGCAGTAAAGTCCCGTTTTAGCAAAAAAAAAAGCAGGCACATTACAATCTTGGCACTCTTGTGTCTGCCGTTATCAGCCAAAAGGATATCAAAATTCACACCCTTTGTCAAAGTTCTGGCTCCGCCCCTGTAGTGGTGATGATTGATGATGAGGATAATGATGGTGATTATTATGATGTTGATGCTGGTGGTGATGATTCGATGATGATGGTGGTGATGATTGTGCTGGTGATGATGATTATTATGACGATGGTGGTGGTGATAATCAACTACTACAAACTAAGTAATAGTAATTTTTTCCCATCAATGTTGGAAAAAGAATGTGTATCTAGGTTATGATGATGGTGATGCTAGTGGTGGTGATGGTGATGACTATGCTAGTGCTGGTGATGCTGATGGTGAAGAGGTGATAATGATGATTATTGTGGTAATGATGATTATTATTATTATGATGGCAATGATTATGGTGGTGCTGATGGTGATGATGATGGTGATTATGATGATGATGGGATGACTATGGTGGTGATGATAATGATGCTCATAGTGATGTTGATGATGATTATGGTGATTATGATGGTAGCAGTGATGATTATGATGATGGTGATGAGAGAAACACAAAAGATAAGCAATAATATTCATTCATTCTTTCATCTTCTTTAGATTCTTGGCCACTGTCTAATTGTAGCAAAGAAAGTTGCTGAACGGAAAGGCATCAGCGACGATGGTTATAGGGTGGTTATCAACAACGGCAAACATGGCTGTCAATCAGTTTATCACATCCACTATCATGTCATTGGGGGACGGCAATTAGGCTGGCCCCCTTGTTAGTGACTTACTGGATAGACCTAGAGTCATTTCCCAACATTGATACAAGAAAAATGACTATTACTTAGTCTGTAGCAGTTGATAGAGCAGTAGCACTAAAACCTTTGGTACTCCCTTTTTCCAAGTGGTAGGGGTGATCCGCATACCTTTTAGGGTTAAAAATATTTCCTGTGCCTACATTTCTGGCATTTCTAAGTTCTAGCTCAAAAATCAGTTACGTAACATGCTTCCGTACCTGTAAGGGTCACTTTTACTCTGCTTGTTTGCTAAAAGTAAACTTGGCTGGCAAGAACATCACACAGCCATACCTTTTAGGGGTTGAAATCAACAAGGCTTTTACAGTTATTTTTATCTGTGCGTCCCTTTTAGGGGTTGTTTCCAAAACCTCTGCCGATCACCCCTACCACTTGGACAAAGAAGGGACCCACCCCCTCCCCCCTATTTTTTTTGTTGTATATTGTTGATCTGACTTTTACATTGCAAGTGTAATATTTATTAAAAGACAAAAAAAACCCACACAATTCTGCGTAATGTCTTTGCATGAAGCAACATTTAATGAATTGTTTAATTGAAATGTATATAAACTTATAAGGAGATATTTCACAAAAAGAAAAGCAATAGGTGATATTATATACAATCCAATCTCGAACCCCGAGCCTTCGTTCCTCTTGGCCAGCCGAGTAACGTAAGACTCTGGGGGACCGGAATTCTCTGCTTATGCTGATTGGCCCTTGAAAATACAATGGTCAGACCGGAAACAGACGAAGTAAAATCTCTGATTGGTCCATCATGTAAACAAATGTACATTCAAAATGTAAATTTTGCGATTACATGTAATACGACGTCAACGGTTCTTTAATACTAGATAGAATATTAAATATCGTTGTTTATGAAATATACGAGTCGCGAAGCGAAGAGATATTGTATCGCCGCTAAGTTATCCTAAGTTAAGCGATGATTATCGAGTCGCGAAGCAAATTAGAATACACCAATACACACAAAATACTCCTCTGACATCCAGTTATTTACTAAAGGTCAATCGTACCACGAAAGCAAACTAATAACCGTTGGAAACTATAAATAAATCGACGGCTAAAGTGATCTGAATTGAAGGAGATTTAGACGCGTTTTTATATCATTATATAAACCCTGATGGCCGTTAAAAAACCTTCCTAAACTTTAAATGTTTCATTAGTGAGGAAAATGTTTATATTTTGGCTTAGAAAATATTTAAAATGCTACTAGGTCAATAATATTTTGAATGTCATTAACGTACTAAGTAACACAGGATGCCCAAACCCACAGATCATTATAATATTAACTAAGCATGCGCAATAGAAACCGGAACTCCAAAATCGGAGCTGAAAATTCCGTTCCCCCAGAGTCTAATGTCGGGCGCCATAAGACCGCTGACAAAAAGCCAGACGTGACGCTGGGCTCGAGATTGTATACAATCACAAAGAAGATTTTGTTCAAGTACTTTTTACAAAAGAAGAAATTTGTATATTATAAGCATTTATAGTTAGTTGTTTTTCATGGAAATAAGATTTTGAAATTTTTAAAATTTGCGATAAATAAATAATCTGTTTTGACCTTGTCGAGAGTATTCAATGCACTGCAAAATTTCTTGCAAATGACCTACAAAATTTGCTTTTGAGTAACCACTACTAAGTCGTTTTTGCAGTTAGTAACTGTGGATGCATCGATTTACTCAGTTATTTCAGTAACCACTACTCAGTTACTTGAGTAAGATCTACGAAGCATATAGAGTTCTAAAACATAATTTTTGTTTCAGAAATATTTTTTTGTAAAACCCGAAATCACTACAGTGAAACCCCTCTACATCGAATCCTCAAAAAACGGAATTCTCTCTAAGACGGACATTTGTCGGCTCCTTCTCCGTGTACTGGACACTGTCTACGTAATTCAATAGAAATAACAAAAGACTTAATTTAAACAATGAACGAAGCTAGAATACAAACACTAAAAGTGTGCAATACTTTGTACTATTTACCACTAAATAGTGTTAGTAATAGAGAACAATAGAATTAGCATGATTTAGCAGTATTTAGTGGTATTTATGTTTCACACTTTTAGTGTTTGTACTCTAACAAAGAATATAATAGGTTTCCAGTACACACTGAAGGAGCCCATTTGTCTTTGTCCCAGTGCTTCCCAGTACAGAGGGGTTTTACTGTATCACTAATTCTAAGCTATAGAAGTCTGCTATTGCTATAATGGAATTGATTTTTCCGATCGTATTCATAAAAATATATCTGCATAAACTACGCATTTTGGATAAATAATGATTTGGCAAATATTGCAAGAATAGATAATTGACATTTGGTAATGAATGATTAAGAGAGAGATAGAGCGTTTGAAAGCGAAAGCATGTGAATTACATGTGAGAATTTCATTACAAGGACGAACACTGACGCAGTCCACGCTAGTTTAACCGCTATTTATCGTACATTTTTACTCCAGTTGTTTTCTTAGAAACACTGACGCAGTCCAGACTGTTTAACCGCTAGTTATCGTACATTTTTACTCCAATTGTTTCCTTAGAAACACCAACGCAGTCCACAATAGTTTAACCGCTAGTTATCGTACAATTTACTCCAATCGTTTCCTTAGAAACATCGACGCATTTTACACTAGTTTAACCGCTAGTTATCGTACATTTTTACTCCAAGTGTTTTCTTGGACAAGTCAATTATTGTTCGCTCCTTGTAATGTAACTCTGGCACTATATATTTGAAGTTTAAAAAGATGTGAGCCTAAAGCAGGTTACGATAAAAGAACAAGCTCATTTGTACTTAATTTCGTAGTTTTATATTTTGCTTTGTTTGAATTTTTTGATTAAAACACAATGAAAATAATAAAAAATCAGAAAAACGTCATTATTTTGAAATCGCAAAATTATTTTTAAAATTGCGTAACCTATAAAAAATCGCAAAAATCGCGAAATCTTCGTAAATCTAGTTTCGAAAAACACGAAATCACTTACAATTGCGAAAAAGCGAAATATTTAAAATCAAAAAACCGCGAAATCTTCTGAAATATTTAGAACCGCCAAAAATGAGATTACGAAAAAGCCGAAATTTCATATACGCAATTGTTTCAAATCGCGAAATCCAGTACAAATAAGGCAGCCCGATGGCTATAATATATCATATAAGCTACATAGATTATTATCAATCTGAAGACGAGGATTGGCGCCCTTGTCGTGCAAATAATACTCCTTGGTATGCTATTCCGTTCAGTTCAACTGAGACAAGGAGAGAATTATCGCTAACTTGGTCCAACAGTGTTAGTGGTAGTTGTCTTGTTTCACGGTTTCGTGGTGAACCAGGTTCCTGGTAGTGTCCTTCTCGGGACAGTGAAAAACCTGCGAAACAATGGCAAGGGTTTAATGATAATGATAACGACGGCAATTGGACGCTGATGATGATGATGATGATGATGATGATGATGATGATGATGATGATGATGATGATTACGAGGTTAGAGAGGAAGACTGATGATGACGAGGTTAGAGAGGAAGACTGATGATGATGATGACGAGGTTAGAGAGGAAGACTGATGATGACGAGGTTAGACAGGAAGACTGATGATGATGATGACGAGGTTAGAGAGGAAGACTGATGATGATGATGACGAGGTTAGAGAGGAAGACTGATGATGATGATGATGACGACGAGGTTAGAGAGGAAGACTGATGATGATGATGATGATGATGACGAGGTTAGAGGGGAAGACTGATGATGATGATGACGACGTCACACGTCACACCATACCTTTAGGAGGTGTCTGTATTTTTATGTGAGTCCACGGTACGTTGTGGTGCGGTCGCAAGTCCCGCTCACTTCCGCTAGCAAACTTTTTCACGGGCGACGACGACGGCGGCGACTCCGAGGCGGAAATACGTCGCTCCATGTCCGGACTGTGGGATCGTTTACCGATGCTGTCGGTAGACTGTCGGTGACCGATGCCGGGTGAATGGTGAAGTAATGATACACCATTGTTACCGTGTAATCCCGGAGACACGTGACTCTGAAATAATAGACAACGTCAATCATCATTTGAAACTAATACAACAGTTTTCATCATGGTTGTCAAAGGTGAAAGGTCATTCCAAGATAGAAAGGAATTATAGTCATACACCTATTTCAAAAAGGTTGTCCAAGGTGATAGGTCATTCCAAGATAGAAAGGAATTATAGACATACACCTATTTCAAAAAGGTTGTCCAAGGGAATAGGTCATTCAAAGATGGAATGAATTATAGGTACAGACCTATTTCAAAAAGGTAGTCCAAGGCGATAGGTCATTCCAAGATAGAAAGGAATTGTAGGCATACACCTATTTCAAAAAGGTTGTCCAAGGCGACAAGGATTATGTGTAAACTCCAGATCACTAATAATCGAGAGTTTATACTGTATTTATTTTCTAGGGCCCAGTACTTACATCTTCTCCCGTCGGTGATGGACCGGGACTTGGCCTAAGGACAGGAGAATGGTTACTAGAATATGCCATCGTTGATGGAGGGCTCCCTCGACCATACCCTGAATCAAGGGGCGGTGTTCCAAAAGACCCGTATGTCCGTCGACTATCGCGTCTATTTCCATCAATGGCTGATTGAAGCTCTGACGGCGAAGACAGTTTTCTTTTAAAACATTCATATGGATAGAGGTATTTCATATACCTAGAAAGAATGAAAATCATTATCATTATGTTTATCGTCGATATCATTCAGTATCATCCTTCTCCTCTTCATCATTATAATAATCATGATTCATAATCAACATTATTCATCAGTCAACATTATACACGGAGCCTCGGGAAACATTGAGATTCTCGGGAAACAAAACTAACTGTTTCCCTCGGGACCAGTCGTTAAGCGTTTTGTTATATAGCTAATCATTTTAGACAAGTGAATTAAGAAAATTTGAATTTTTTCACGTGCGCTGGGCACTTGTATCCCGGTCGGGATACAGTTAGATTTAACTAGTATCACGTGAGCATCTATCAACCAATGAGAATGCTCGTTATATAGTCAAAATGATTAGCTATATAACAACATTTATTATCACCCTCACCATCATCACCACCATTATCACCAACATCATCGCGATCACAATCATTATCTTATTCATTGCCGTCATCATCACCACCATCACCATCATTATCATCACCACCATTATCATCACCACCATTATCATCACCACCATTATCATCACCACCATCACCACCATTATCATGACAATCATTATCATCACCACCATTATCATCAACATCATTATTATCAACATCATCGCGATCACAATCATCACCATCATCACCATCATCATCTTCACCATCATCATCACAATCATCACCACCATTATCATCAACATCATCGCGATCATAATCATTATCATCTTCACCATCACTATCTTGGTCATCACCGTCATCATCACCACCATTGTCATCAGCATCATCATTACCATCATCATATTCTCTTATAATCATCATCATTATTAATCATCATCATAATTCATCATCATCGTCAAATGTTACTTACTGCGTTCTCAGCGTAAAAGCTGCACTAGTTACAGAAGCAGGTAGATTAAGGCCTTTTATTATTTCACGCCAAATCTTTTTGTTTATAACCTGAAACAAAGGAAATATAATTATTATCATGTACATAACCGTATCATGGTAACGAACAGCATATCATTGTTGTTATACAAACGAATATAGAAAAAAAATGTATAATGTATAATGTAATTAGTCTATACAAAGAGCAAATAAAGATTCTATCCTATTCTATTCTATTCTATTCTATTCTATTCTATTCTATTCTATTCTATTCTATTCTATTCTATTCTATTCTATTCTATTCTATTCTATTCTATTCTATTCTATTCTATTCTATTCTATTCTATTCTATTCTATTCTATTCTATTCTATTCTATTCTATTCTATTCTCATAGACATCACTATTACCATCATTCAAAAGAACATGAATTTTAAAATTTAGCCTACATAGGTTCTTATATAATTCTTATATAAATGGTACTTAAACCTTATGTGGAGGGGGCTTGAAATGCTTGATACGCTGGCTATTACTGTATAGGAGAAGTGGGACGACCTACCTCTACTAGTCCTCCTTTATCTACTACAAGACGAAACAATTTGTACAAATCTAAAGTCTGTTTGGCCATTATTGGTACTCTATTCACAGGCGTTCCTAGAAACAAACAAAAAAACATCAAACTTTGGTACTTGATTAATGCTATTCTTGGACACAAAGATAGAAATTCATTGGGTATTCGTTTGTCTGTTTGTTTGTTCGTTTGTTTGTATTTATTTGTTTGTTTGTGTGTTCGTGTAATAGCTTCTTTGTTTGTTAGTTTGCTTGTAAGTCTCTTTGTTTAATTGTTTGTTTGTCTGTTTGTTCGCTTGCTTGTTTGTTGGTCTGTATTTATTTGTTTGTCTGTTTGTTTGTTCAGTTGTGTGTTCGTGTAATAGCTTCTTTGTTTGTTAGTTTGCTTGTAAGTCTCTTTGTTTAATTGTTTGTTTGTCTGTTTGTTCGCTTGCTTGTTTTATGGTCTGTATTTATTTGTTTGTCTGTTTGTTTGTTTGTTCAGTTGTGTGTTCCTGTAATAGCTTCTTTGTTTGTTGGCTAGTTGGCTTGTCAGCTTCTTTGTTTAATTAATTGTTTGTTTGCTTGTTTGCCGGTTTCTTTGTTTGAGTTGATTGTTTATCTGGCTTGTCTATTTGTCTGTTTGTGTGTGTGACCTAAGCCTTTATCCAGTGCGCGCAAGTCAGGTTAAATAGAGTGAGAAAATACTTTGAATGGAGGGAAGAATAGCGTAACTTTCAGAAATAAAATGGCGGGAAAAAATAGAGCACGCGCGCAGACTTTGGTGTCTTTTTCCAAACGCGCGCGTCTTACATATAAAAAGGCGGGAAAAATAGCGCAAGTACGCAGACTTCGGTGTCTTTTTCCAACCACGCGCGTCTTACATATAAAAAAGGCGGGGGGGAAAGCGCAAATGCGCAGAAATTTGAAAAGGCGGGAAAACTGAGATAGCTTCATTTTTATGCGGTTTCATTCACTATTTCTTTGGGCACGTTCACTCTCAATTCACAGAAATTATTAACACGAATAAAAACACAAGCAACTTAGTAAAAATGTGGTTACTCATTGCGGTGTTATTTTCACAGAAATAGGTTTGATATTGTGGCTTTTTTCACGTGAAAAGCGATACCAAATCATTATAATTACTAATTGATATTTTCAAATCAACCACGTTCAAATTAAAATTTAAGGATCTAAAAAACAAATTGTAAAAAAGTTCGTTTTATATACCAAAATAATAGCAAATTCACTGCATTAAATTTTATTTCCTAGATTAATAAATATCAACAATAACTATGAAATATAATTTTCGTTTCTTGGTTCTTTTCAATCAAAAAGAAAACAAACTCACAAAATTTGAAAAAAAGATGAAATCCAACCATTGTGGTAGCGGCTCAAATTTAAAGTATTTCTTGAAGCTTGATTTTCTCTTTTATTAAAAGAATTAAAATTAGTTAATTCCTTCAAATGGTTGATTAATTAACGTGACAAACTATTTTTCCGTGTATTGGTAAATAAAACATTAATTTTTTCTGCTAAAAAAAATGTAGACACGCAATTTTAAAAGGATGAACAAAATGGCGTCACCAAATTTCTGTCTTTTAAATATTTCTTTTCGACTTTTTAAGCCGTCAAGACGCGCAAAAAAATCAGTGCACACATTGCCAGTTGCTTCTCAAATTAAACTTCAGTTTATTTACGATTTTCTCAAATAAAAACAATGAATGAGCCGCGGTTTTAGTTGCGGTTGTGATCCACACGTACCGCATGAATCAAAATTACAACTTTTACGCTAGATTGGCCTAGATTGACTATATGTGCATTTGAATTAAGCCATGAACGAACTTGAAGAAATTGAAGTAAAAATGTACGATAACAACGCTCAATAGTGTAGACTGCGTTGGGGTTTCTACGGAAACAATTGCTGAGCGAGTAAAAATGTACGATAACTAGCGCTGAAATAAGTGTGGACTGTTTCTAACTTAGCATTTGCAGTAAAAATGACATTTCGGTCGTTCGCCTTTTGGTCATTTAGTTCTTTTTTCCTTCATTTCTTCATTCACTCCTTTTTTATATTTCCACCTCTCTCTCTTTTCTTCCTCCCGTCCTTCTTTACATTATTTACGCCAGGAACCCTCTCTCGATAAATCCAGTTACTATTTTTACTCTACAATGTGTATTTCGCTTTCTCAATGGGGAAAGCTGAATGACCTGCGGTTACCAAACACACGTAAAAATTTTATCAATTTACTACAAGTGTAACCGATTTTACGCTAAATTCAAAATCTTAAAACCATGAATGAGTTGCGGCAAAAGTTGTGGTGTGTGAAATCAGTTAAGTTCTAATCGCAGTTACAATCTGGGCGTGCATTGATTGATCTTTTTGGGACACAATTCAAATAGAAACCAAAGAAAAAATTGTGTGTGCGCGCGAATATTTTGCAAAATAGAGATAAAGAAATCGCGGTTTGTGCTGATAACAAAATATACACAATTACAGCAAAAAAAACATCATTTCATTTCTGTGAAAATTTTGATAAATAAATTATGACATTATTAATAAAGATAAATATAGCTTCAAGCTTTATAAATTAGAATTTCCAATTTTCTTACGGTAGAAGAAAAACAACATTATAATTCCGCCGGACAAGTTTAAGATACCCATAATTGCAAGAATGTTGTCACATGAAAAAAGAACATGAGTAATTTAGTAAGAATGGAATACCAAAGAAATAGTTCAGCTTGAGTGATCTTCTTCAGTCTTTTAATCAATTCCTTTCAAACTAAATTACTAAACTTAGCACAACGTTCTTGCAATTAGCTTTATAATATTAGAAAAAAGCTTGATTCTTCGTCATTTTCCAAAAGCATTTATAAGTTTATGGTGTGTTTTGGTTAAGAAGTTTACCAAATTACACGCAAAAAAGCACAATATTTTCTCACAAGATAGATTAAGTTTTCGAGCATTTGTGTTGTGTGCTTTGTCAGTGTATATATAGATCAATTTGTGGTGGATGACGCAAATATGAATAGTTTTTTTACCTCGTTTTTGCATAAATGTAAAAAGATCGTCTAGAAAGACTTTTCTGTCGCTTTCATCTCCCAATTCGTATAGCTGAAAAAAGAAAGGATTGTTCAAAATTATAAACATTTTAGATGCAATGATTTTCTAAGAAATGAAATTCAAAATTTTAGACATTTTTGAGATTCAAATTGAAATAGAAAAACATATTTTTTGGATAGAAATTCCAATGCTAAAACTTATAAAGATAAATCCATTTTATTTGCGAGTTTTTGGAAAATTGTAATTAAGCCACAAGAAACATCATTTAACAAACATACTCAATAACCACAAATTTAGAACACTTGAAAAACAGTTTAATGCTTCAAGAATTGAATAAAAAATTCGATAATGGTCAAAAACAAAGCCCAATTTGGAAATTGCGGCTCAGATTCACAAACATAGATGTTATTATTTCGTGTTTGATTAGCCCGTGTATTTTCCTTTCTACAAACAAATTTTATCTTACTCACGTATTAAATCAAAGAGATATTTTTTGGGATGGCAAACAATAAGCTTGTTTGTAAATTGAACGATTTGCAATGCTTTACAGAACCAAAACAATAGGTTAATCTCCGAGCAAATTGCCCAAAACAAACCTAAATTTACTGACCATTGCATGATTTTTTGCTAATACTAAAATAAACAAACAAGCAAAAAGCTTTTTGTGATTATTTTTAAATCTATTTTGCAAGGTATTCATTGTCGAAAACATTCTTCTGGCCAATTCTCTGCGTATTTTTATAACAAACAATTATTATTTCAATTATTTCAAAATCCCGTCTTTCGTAATTTGTTTTTGATAACAAATTGTTTTATTTCAATAAATCCTGCAGGATAGAGGCCCATAGCACGAAAGAAAAAGTTCAAAAGTAAAGCTGTGTTTTTATGACATTTCAATAGATTCCTGTAGTTTGAAAAATCTTTTCGCTTCTCATTTCGCTTAATCTTTAATATGTACAATGTTGAGCTTCGAAAAGTATTGCTGTTTGCTTTTGAAGCATGTTTTCTTATATCCAAGCACAAAAATTTATAAAGATAAACATTTTAGCGACCTAACTGTAACAGTTTTAGATTTGCAATGTCATAAAAAGCAGTAAGTAATGCATATACTTTTCAGCTTTTCTTATTGCTTCGGTTATCTAATACAAAGTTGAATCTCAAAAAGTGTTGCTGTATTATTTTTTAATTCATTTTCTATATAATCAAGCTCGAAAACTTGTCAGAAATGAAAATATCAGCGACCTAACTTGTAGTTTTAAAAACTGCACAATAAATCCACTCAAAAGTCAGGACGCTTTGAACTCACGTCCACAAAACCAAAACTTCAATATTAAACATTTAATTCTTTAATGGTAGCGAGGAAAGTTAATTGTTAATATCAACTATGGTTTATTCAGTGGATACAAACACAACAACAGAGCAAAATTACAAAATGAAATATTGAAAATAACGACTTTGTGCGCTGACACCAAGATGGCTGACGCCAAAGCGACGACGCGGTTTCAAGAAGACAAAATTCATGTTTTCGATGAATGATACTAATTAATATCATTATAATAGCGTTGGCATTATAATAAGGTCTTTGATAGCGATACATTTTGGCTACCACGAAGGCACCATCTCAAGAGGTGCGGTTAACATTTCGATGTAAAAATGTAGGCAAATTCCTTTACATCGGCGATAAACTTTTTATTCGCTTTAACAAAAAGACCAAAATCGCTTTCAATTATCAGCATAATAGTTGGAGCTAAGTCTTCAATAGTTAACCGATGCTATCAAAATTAAATATTAACGAAAAAGTTAGGTTTCTGAGAATTTTTTACCCCAAAAAAATAAAAAAAACTTAAAAGTAAAATTATGAAAAAAGCGTTCACCATTGGGAAGACCAAAATCGCTTTTAACAAACGAAAGAATACCTTAAATTTAGTATTGAATAGTAAAGCATTGCTATTAATTAAATATCAACAGCATAAGTTAAAGTTTTCGGTTATTTTTTTCTTTAAAATGTGGCCGGAAGACAAGCTAGGGATTAAAAATTGTTTTCTTCAAATTTACAAACGAGGTGAAAAAAAAAGCCCTAAATTACATTCTTTGGCAATAAGATAATTCCTTATTAAGTCAAAATAGTAAGCCATGTGTTATTAATTAAATAGAAACTGAATTAGTTATATCTCATGAATCTTGAGTAATTCTTCTATCGCTTAAAATATACATTATATGCTATCATGCCCGCCATCTTTGTTTAAATCAGATCACGATGAACTAAAAAGACTTGAATTTCCCAAATTTCAACAGAAAGAAACGATCCTAGTTTTTAATTTTGATATAATTCTAAACATTTTCAATGAGCAAATTTGTTATTTATAGTTTCAGTGAGTCAATCAATTGATTTTTATCAATTTTTGCGGAGAAATCTCAACTTGAAACACTCTTGCTCCAATTTTTCACCATTTTCGAAAATTATTTTCTTTTACTTCGTGAATAAAAATTCCACGGCGCTGTCATCTGAAAGCTTTTGTAGTTGAATATTAATGTGTAAATTAATAAGAGCATAACTATAATAGACTAGAAAAATTTCAATATGGCTCGATTTTCGCAAAGAACTCTTGAGAGTGTCTTCATTGGTAAATAAAGGGTAACGCAGAGAAGAGAAATTGAAAGTTAGAATGAGTTTTGGTAGGAAATTATAATTATAATCGCGATAAGATAATAAAGATTCATCATTCAACTTCTAAAGATATTTCATCATTAATAATTAAACGATTACATCGAGTTTGTCATATGATTAAAGCTTGGAAAAAACATTTTCATTTTTCTCGCCACAAAAAAAACGGAAGAATCAGCAACAATGGCGCTTTATTTGCCAAAATCACAACGACGAGAATTCAAGTAGCAAAAAGCTGTACTTTAACGCTGACGCCCTTAAGCACCACACCCGAATATCTTGAAAGAAAAGCGAAAAAGCCAGGCATTTTTAATTACTACAAATACACCTTATTCCGGCTTTGGTTTAAGCAAATGTTTAGGGGAAGTAGTGTTAGTGAAAGTTGCTCGGGTGTAATTTCCCGAGTTCTGTCAAATTTTGATTAATCCGTGTTTATCTTACTATCTTTGGGCTTGGATGTCACTATTTCCGAGCCAAAACGCAGTGGGCTAGAGTAATTTCAATATGTAATTATAAATTTCTAAGTGTTATTAAAAATCAAAGAACGACAGCTGATTTCATAATGATTAATCAAGCGAAGGCATGAAGAGGAAACACGCTTCGTTTCAAACTCGTCTTCTTCATCGACCAATAACCTAAAAACTTCTACACTTTTCTTCTTTCTACTGAAACCATTTTCGAGATAAAACTCTACTTTATTTTGTGCATAAGATTTATATCTTTATTTCTTATCAATTTGGTCTTTAATAAAAACTTCTAAGTCGTAGAATAACAACGTAAAAGAAAGCTATATTTAGAGAGAGAACAAGATTGTTGGCCGAGGATGTTGATGTGGGTTTGACGGTGAACCCAAAAGTAATAGTATTAACTTTGCAAAAAACAATCCTAGTTTGTGGTTTTTGATAAAATCTCGCTTTCTATTTACATTAATAAACTATAAATCTCAACCTTCTAGTAAAAACTCCATGATTGACAAAATAAACTTGTTTTAAATGTAATTTTGCTGAGATGTTTTGAAAGTCATCGTGTGAACTCAAAACATGTACGGTTTTTGAGAGGAAAATGTAAAAATACGTCAAAAATTCAGCCAAAAAGACTCAAAATTAAACCTCTTGTGCCAGATAAGTCACCAGTTTGTCTAGAAAAAAGATTGATATTAAACAAATGACAAGGAAAATAGTCGAAAAACCTGCAAAAACACTGAGCGTTTTATGGAAATACAAGTTGCAAAGATATATCTGTCTGTTTGTTTTTCAAATATGGCGTCCATAAAGAACAACTTCTCCTGTGTGTTTTTTTTTTGTGATATTTACTGTTTTATTTGTTCAGTGCCGCTGTAAGCTGTCAAATTTGCTCACGTTTGGAGTACAGCAGATAAAATGACTAAGGTTTTTTTCAATTTTTAAGACCGCTTCATTTCATGTTGAGTTCGTAGCTTCTTCTTTTGAAAGTAACAATTTGTAGTTTGTAATTCTTTTGAAAATTTCTTAACTTTTTTATCGGTTTTAATTGTCACGTATCAATTTAACCAAGCATTTCCCAATTAACAAAAAAAATCTAAATTAACAAAAGCTGTCTTTGAATAGCTAACAAGAGAGAGAAACAGGAAATCGAATCCTTATTAATGAGCATTCTCGGCAAATAATTAACAGCAAAATTGTCAACTTCAACTTCAAAGCCACTAGAAAGTTGACGTTTTTTCAAGATAGATAAACTTAAAACATCAGCAAAATTAGAAAACATTTTATCCATGCTTTAATCAACTCTACAAAGTAAATATCGTATATCTTTTATCGGTTTTTTCATTGAATTGGCAGAAGTTTAATGGAGTTGATGTTTGAAAGTCAAACAAAGAAGACGCCGCCATTTTGAATGATAAATAAATCACTTTTTCCGACGTTAATTAGGCAGAGAAACTCCACAAATATTGATAAAATTGAACCAATTTATTTTCTGTGTAAATATGAATCATTATAACCAAGTTCTGATAACAAAATAATAAGAACAACACCTTGAACTAGTGATAAATTATAGATCAAAAACGAATGGTTTTATTTCGAAATGGAAAATCATTAATATAAAATGAAGGCCGATTTTGATCATTCCAAGGTTAATTCAAAATAATGACAAAATTGATAAATGTTAGATATATTTAGAGCAAGTGAAAATAATAAAAATCAGGCACAAAAGGGAAATACCAGAATGTTAAAAATGATAAAATTAGGAGAATTTTACAAATAAGAAATTCAAGTTAAAAATAATTCAAGTTGATGAATGAATGGATGGATGAACGGATAAATGAATGAATGAATGAATACATAAATGAATGAATGAACGAACGAAGAACGATTGAATGCATGAATGGATGGATGGATGGATAAATGAATGGATGGAAGAATGAATGGATAAATAAATGAATGAATACACAAATGGATGTATGAATACATGTTAATGCATGAATGAACGAACGAAGGACGACTGAATGAATGGATGGATAAATGAATGAATGAATACACAAATGAATAAACGAACGAACGAACGAACGAACGAACGAACGAACGAGCGAACGAACGAACTGTTGAATGAAAGAATGAACGAATGAATTACCGATTAAATGAATAAAAAAATATGGCAAATAGTTCCACAATAATCATCAAAAACACAAGGTTAATCAAAGAATTAACTTTCAATAACTCAACAAAATCAAAATTGTTATCAACACTCAAATTAAAAATATATATTTCGGCAATGCAAACTACAATACACATAAAAAGCCAATTTCAGTTTATTAGCAATAACAGCTTAAATTGGAATTTTTCACCATTATTGTCGTACCGTAGTTATTTATATTGCTCTGCTCAATCAATTTGATAGAAATTGCAGAAAGATCAAAGATTACGTTTAATCATGATTAATTCTCGGCAAGGAATGAGGACAGATCGATGAAAAATGACGACCTTTAAACGAATTTTAAATATAATGATGATATATTAATGTTGTAAATGAAAAACCATTAATAAAAGTCAGACATTTGAAAAAAAAAACATAAAAAAATGTCGACTTTTCAACGAATTGTTTAAACAGATAATTTTTTTTGTGTGAATAAAAGTCAGACATTTGAAGAAGAAAAACAGAGAAAAATGTCGACTTTTCAACGAATTGTTTAAAAAGATGATTTTTTTTGGTGAATTAATGTTGAAAATGAAAAACTATTAATAAAAGTCAGACATTTGAAAAAAAACATAGAAAAATGTCTAGTTTTCAACGGATTGTTTAAAAACATGATTTTATTTTGTTAATTTATATTGAAAATGAAAAAAACATTAATAAAAGTCAGACATTTGAAAAAAAAACAGAAAAATGTCGACTTTTCAACAGATTGTTTAAAAAGATGAATTTTTGGTGAATTAATTTTGAAAATGAAAAAAACATTTATAAAAGTCAGACATTTTTGAAAAAAAAAAAACAGATTAATTTCTACTTTTCAACGGATTGTTTAAAAAGATGAATTTTTGGTGAATTAATTTTGAAAATGAAAAAAAACAATAAAAGTCAGACATTTTTGAAATAAATTTATAAAAAATGTCGACTTTTCAACGAATTGTTTAAAAATGAAAGTCTTAAGAGAAAAGGTCATGAATGACCTAACAATGAAAAATACAACTAATTGTGGTGAGAATATGAATTGATAAGAAAATATTGGTTGTTTTTGACAAATAAATATGGATATTTTATTATTTATAAACGAGATTTCGTTTTTTCGTTAAGAAAATAATTTTGATCACTGTAATTACTACACCATTATTTTCCAAGTGCAATCAATAATATTAATATTATCACCATTATTATCATCATTATTTTCACCTCTATCATCATCGTTATTATTATCAAATAATATTAATATTTTCAAATAATAATATTATCACCATCACAATCATCATCATCATCATCATATCCATATTTATCATCATCATCATTATTATAATTTCCATCGTTATCATCATCACAATTACAATTTTCAGCCTTAAAATCAGTTACTTTTATACTGAAAAAAAAAACATTTCTTTAATTTTCTTTTATCCTCTAATTTTCTGGATTAAATTGCCATATCAAACTTGCTATTGTAAGTTGTGTACACACAAACCCCCAAACAATTTGAAATAATAAAAAATATTTTATGTTTTCAATCATACTTTAATCAATTTTCTTCAAATTAATTGGAGTAATACTAAAAATAGTAATAACAATTTCTAGAATCCTGAAAATACAACTGTATTATTAAAAATTCATATCTATCATTAGAATACCCATTCTTAATTCTTGTGAAATCAAAATAATAAAAGAAAAATCCCAATTTAAAAACAAGCTATTTTTATATTAATTATTATTTATTAAAATTTACTTAGAAATTTTTTCAAACAAAAAAATAGTTATTTTTTCTTAATTAATAAAAATTCTCATATGCTATTGTTACTAATCACTATCTCATGGTTATCCCAAAATTTTCTCAATTCTAGTGAAATTTTCAAACAAAAAAGAGTTATTTTTCCTTAATTAATAAAAATTCTCATATGCTATCCTAATCCTATTTGAATTCAAACTATTCCTAAATATATTAAAAAATAAATGAAAATGTTATAGTTACTAATCACTATCTCATCCCAAATTAAATTAAAACATCATTTACTCTATTAAATAAATCCTTGATTCACAAATCTACCGACCCTCAGCTCAGGATAAAAACCAGACAAACGCATCAAATATCTCTAGAAATCATAAACACGGAAAGATAAATGGATCTCTCGAAATAAATTAAGTTCCATACTCTTGTTAAATCTCCTGAGCTAAGACTCGTAAGCAGCTTATGTGTGCTATACTCGTATTAAGTCGATGGGGATTAAGTTTGTATCAATGTCGACTTGTAACAAATTCGGTATAAATACCACTTGGGAACCACATTCAAATTACACAGAAAATCTTTCTTTTTGATAACGTACATGATAATGGAGTTACTGAGATCTAAGTAATCTCTGAGGCCATGTTTAAAAGCATTAACTCAGTAAGCACCCCGAGAGCCTCTTGACAAAATATTTCAGTAATCTGAATCTTGGAAGAAATTTGAGGCTGGGTATTTTGATGAAGAATGAGGAATACTCGTGTGTGAGCAGCAAGAAATTATTGAGATAGAAAAATCTTGTCTTGGGAATATTTTGTGGCAATTGAAGTGTGTAAAATAGAATTCATATTGTTCACTTTTTAATATTCAGAGACTTTTAGGATTATGTTTTTATCTCTTTCTTCTTTTTATTAATTTCTATCAAGGGTAATAGCCATTTTGCTTGGATATTTGTAGCCATTACATATATTTCATTTTTTTTTTCACTTTTATCTCTTTCTTCTTTTTATTAATTTTTATCATGGGTAATAGCCATTTTGCTTGGATATCTGTTTCACTTTTATATTTCCGTCATAATTTTATATTTTTATCTTGTACATTTTTCAGTTCATTTTTCCATTGACTGTATGGTAACTTTTCTTCCCTTTAAGGTGACTGGCTACTTTTGGAAATAATTTTAAACTTTTCTTTAAACTACATTCCTTTAATGTGAAATTTAATGCCGATTCCAAATATGAAAAGAAAAATGGGGTGTCCCAAGCTTGTTTTCGATAAAACTTTAATAAAAAAATTTTGTATTTTTTCAGCCGTTTTTGCGCATGCACTAATTGTGGGCTCGAATCAACCGTTCAAAAGTAGCCAGTCACCTTAACATCCATCTGTTTTTCATTTCATTTTCCACTACACGTAGTAGCCATACTTTTTCATTGTTAGTTATTACCTTGATTTTGTTTAATTTTACTTTTTTGATATTTTTAAATTTAAAATAATTAAGCTGTACTAAAAAATAAAAATCAAAAAATCCGAACTAAACCTTTGAAAAAAATCTTCTTATTAAAGCAATATTTAATATAATACTATTTTATTTGTTTCAATGTTGTTGTTTTTTGATACGCTTCAAATTTATTAATATTTTCGAATTGTTATTTTCGAATAAAAAATTCAAAATTCAAGCGAAAAAATGATTTATATATTTCATACCTAAATCAAGATCCACAAATTCATTTTTTTAATTATCCAGCTTAAAATTTGATATATTATGAAGAATGTCATTTAACCAAATTAAGTAAATCAACTCTATTCATAGTAGAATACACAATAAAGTATATGTATTGAATTATGTATTAGTCCCCCAATCAAAAACAGCAATATCAAATCACAATAACCCTACGTGTGAATATATGTTATTGACTGAAACTAAATTGCTAGAATTAAAACTATTAATGTAATTGAATAAATAAAATGAAGAATTGAAAAATTGAAAATAACAGCTCGTGATGATTTAAGGATATTTGAGTTTACATAAAGATGAAGCTCGACATGTGTGGTTTTGCTTATGATGGTTAAAGAAAACAAACATACTCTGCGCAAATGAGATATTTCCCTCTTTGTTGAAAAAACAGTACGAAATAATGTTTACTTTAGCAAGATGGGCTTTTTTCTAAAGCCGTTGTTATCATCATGAAATGGTTAATAAAAAGAATTCCATTAAAACGAGATAAACCATTGCTTTTCGATATATTTGCTATACAGCTTTAACTAAACCCAATCAAGACAACTCAGTGACCAAAGAAAGATAAGCAAATTTGTAATCAAATATGAAGTATAATAAAATACAGAATCTAGCCAGGAGTTTCTAAAATAATAGATTATTTTGATAAACTTGTAATAAAGCTGAAAATTCTAGCAAAAGCCATTAGTAAATACATTAAATTGTGATCAAGGATTACATGTGTATTTTGTTTACATGAGATAGAGTGCACAAAAAATGACAAGGTGGGTCAATGAATCTGACAATTAGAGCAAAAAAAAAAATTGTATCTTAAACTGTGAAAACAAAGTGGTTACGTACATATATTATCAAAACCTTTTTGAAAGTTATAAGAGTTGATGATTTAAGGCCATATGCTAGTGTTCTTTGAAAATGCTTGCAAAATGAATGAGAATTTATTTTTTGAATTGTGAATGATAATATTGTGCAATTTTATACTTAAATATCATTTTTTTGATTCAAAGAAAAGATCTAAAATAATTATGAAAAAACAAACAAAAACAAAGAAGACAAAACAGCATTGAATTGTCAGTGATGAATAAGACACTTTGAAAAACAAAAGAAAAGAAACTTCTAAGATTGCTTTCAAATTGATAAATCTAAAAGAATTTTGAAAAAACAACATGAATCCAGCTACCAAAAGAAAATAATTACAAAAACATGTCAAATTATTGTTATTGTTATCATTATTTTTGTGCTTTTTGAAGCTGGAGAAATCTTCGACATGACTACTTTGAAAGATCTAAATTACATTATTGGTCGAATAAGAAATAAGACATGATATCAGAAAAGGAGTCATTAAATTTGTATAGTATTAGTGTTAGCAAAATATTATTTAAAAAATGAAAGATTTATAACAATTTAGAAAGAAAAAGAAATTACAACAACAACAATATTATTTGCAATCATGTACAATTTGTACACAGCTACAAAAGGTTTTGAACTGAATGATTCAAGAGATTTAAAAAAATTGTTATTAAAATATAATTGATCAAGTGTAATTTAAAATATGAGAAGAAATATCCAAGAAAATGATAGCTAAAGATTAAAATGAATAAAAAAAACATTGAATTGTAATAATCGATGAAATGTAGTTTAATTAAAACCAGTGAATACAAAACTCTAAAATATACAATAGATTTGATAAAACTAAACACAACTCAATATACAATAGTACAGATTTTTTAATCTCAAATATCTTAATTCCCTGTCATAAAGAAACAAATATCAAATACCCTAACAAAAATACAATATTGTTATATTTAACAAAAAAAAAACAACACAGGAACTATGCCATGGAATTAGAAATCTCGCAGAAATATATATTGATTATTTTTCCCGAGTTTCCAAAACAAATTAGTCAAGGAATTGACCCAATCAATGTTCAGTTATTCTGAGAATTGCTAATAATATGGCATTTACTTTAGGGTAAAGATAACATTTCTAATTAACAGGATGCAAGCTAAGAAATCGAAGATTAACTTTGATTAAAACTTGAATGTGAATTGGCTAAGAATCACTGAAAAAACATTATGGATTTTTTTTAATTCAGATTTCTTGATTGAAATTCATGAGCATATTCGCACTCAACATCCCGATTGTTACAATATTGGAGTTTGTCTTGCCAATTGTAAAATTGAGATTTTTTTGTTTCATCGATGCAGCTTTTTTGATTAATAATCATGAGCATATTCGCACTCAATATCCTGATTGTTACAATATTGAAGTTTTTCTTGCCAATTGTAAAATTGAGATTTTTTGGTTTCATCGATACAGTTTTTTTGATTAATAATCATGAGCATATTCGCACTCAACTTCACGATTGTTACAATATTCAAGCTTTTCTTGTCAATCAGTAAAATTGAGATTTTTGTTTCTTTATTAAATGCAGCTTTTTTCAATTGCAATTCATGAGCTTATTTTCACTCAATTTCACAATGTTACAATATTGAAGTTTTTTATTGTCAATAAAAGATTGCAATTTTTTGGATTCATAGATGCAGTTTTTCTGATTGAAATTAATGAGAGAACCTCACTCAATATCATAATTCTTGCTAAAACCATAAAAAAAAATTATTTTCATTAAAAATATGATTTTTTTTTCAAATGTGGTTAAAGAACTTAAAACAATATGTTTATTCGTCAGTTTGTAAATACTTTATTCCGTATTCTGCCTTGAAATTCACGCTAAATATCCAAATTGTTACCAACTTGTAATGCAAGATTTTTCATTAACAGTTATAAAAATTATTTTATTCAACTCAATAATTCAACTCTTAATTCAAAATCATAATATATTTGGTTGAATTTTGAAATCAAAAATTCTCAAAATTTTGTTCTAAAATTAGAAATTGAGGTAATTTGGAAAAATATGAATTTTGTATGTACATGTGAATGATTTTAAACAAAAACTTTCTGATTCGTAACTCTAAACTTGTAAGTTTATGAAAAACTGTGATACATATATCTGACCCAAAAAACTGAAAATTAAAATTGTTTTTTTGAGGATAGAGTGAAATTCAGACACAAATTAAAAATATCTTGAGAAGCAATAAATCAAAAAACACTTTACACCAAATCACAGAAATCTAAAAATATAAGTTTCAGATGGAAAAAAAATCATAAACTGTACATTTCGAATGATGATTTTGTGAAAATCACATATATTTAGAAGAAAGTCTTGAGAGACAATTATTCAAAAAGCTACAACAAAGGTCATGTAACAGTGAAGTTAATTATACAATTTCAAGTAACAATTTCAATTACAATTCTCATGTAACTAATACAATAATGAGAATCAAGTACTTTTTTGTGAAATGTATACTTGAAAACTAATACTGAATTTCAAGTGGGAAATCAATTAAATTGTTCACGGATTGTGGAAATTTTATTGTATATACATTTTGGGAGAAGTATTTAATTGATAGTACAGTATCTAAATAGAAATTTAAATAGCTTGATTGAAAAAGGCTGTGTTTGTGATGATTCAAATAAAGCTATCTTTGCGATTTAATAATTAACAATCATTAAAATTATTTTAAAGAAAAGGGGACAATATATAATTGTGTATATATAGAAGTTATTCAAAGCAAAGTCTAATTAATGTTTTTTTTTTGTTTGTTATCTCTGTGAAGTTGTTCTCGCCCCTTTGGGGGACATTTGAGACTTTCTGAAATTGTAATAGTGATAATTATTGTTAATTGTTATCCCTACGATTATGATTATTATGATTATATATGTTATTATTATTAATTACTTTTATATTTTCACAGTTAAAAAATATATTATCATCATTATTATCATCATCACTATTTGCATCATCATCATCATATCAAATCTTCACCTCGACATAATAACTATTGTAATTATAAAACTATTATTATCATCACCATCGCCGCTATCATTATTGCCACAATTTGCAGTCCATAAAAAAATTGATTTTTTTACTATAATATACTATAATAAATTATCATCACTATTATCATTATTGTTATTTTTATTACTATTATTTCCCAGTCAAAAATCAACATCGATCAATATTATTATTGAATACTATAATATAACACTACAGTCAATCGATTAGCACCGTCAATCCAGAGTTTCCCCTGTGCAAATAGTAATATAAATAAAAAAACTAAATAAGATAATCTTTATTGGGCCAAAATTTGAAATTCGAACTCCAACAGAGATTGGCAATCACAAAAACAGTTACTTCAAATAAGAATTAAAGTGAATTTATGCAATACTAGATAATAATGATAGCAAGATTCTAGCTCTGAAAGAGTGTAGCTTTAAATTGGACTTATACAGACAGTACCAAATACAAACAGTAAGCGATATTATAATTAATGGAAAATAATAATTGAGCAGTGTTTTCAGAAAACTGTCAAGCAATTTGACGGACAAAAGCTGAATTAATGAAAAAGTATCCAAATTGGTCTCTCAGCTGGCCAAAATTTTACTTCGCATAAGAATGATATTAACTGAGGCACAATCGATCAATTATTAATGGTCAAGAGGTCTTAAGATTACGATGAGAATTTTAAAATGGATTTTTTCTTTGTTTGAGAAAAATTCGAATCCGACGCGAAATAGACTTTGTTATTGAAATTGACAAGGGTTATATTACAATGCACTTGTCCGAATCGCAAGACCTTCGAGTGTCACCAATTTTTAATTGATAACCAAAATTATGTTGAAGTTCTACAAGCAATAAAAGGCTTGATATTAATATGTTATTGAAAGACAGTGACGATAACATGATATGCAAATGAGAAAAATTTTTAATTGTGAAGGCAAAACAATGTACTAAACTTCTATTAAATTTCAACGAGAGCGAAAAATTATCAACTTGAAAAAAGATATATGCTAGGAGCAACCCCTACCTCCGAAGTGATATAAAGCCTCTCAAAACCCCGTCTTTAAATATTTCTCGCGATTTAGTAGTGTTCCCCCAAGGCGAAATCTTGTCATCATTTTTTTATTGATGAACGTTTGAATGAAGAGAACTTGTCATTCTTTGAAATGTTCGAAATGGAAAAAGGGGGAATTTGACATTCAATAGCTAAAAAATCTAACAGTTAGAAATTAGGCCCCTCAGTTAGCTCAATTCCTAATCAAAACAATAGTTTTTTCAAGTTGAATGCTTTGGTAATTTCACAGTTATTGAAAACCGGGGTTTTTTTTCATTCAAAACAATACACTCGTGGTCTGCAACTCGTGTGAGGAAAGCACTACAAATGACCCTACACCAACAAATTATCAACATCTAGAAAAACTCAAAGTCTTTGACCTTAAAGGTTAAAGTTATTCGTGTAGTAATTCCACAGAAATTTACCTGTTTAAATTGCTCCTCGAAAGTCCATTCATGAGAGGAAATACGGTCCACATTCGGGCTGGAGTTAAGATAGCCGCGCTCGGACTCCGGGCTTTCTTGTTTAGGAATTCGCGCTCCAGCAACAAAGCTTGGTGGCTTTTCTTCATCAAACTCCAGCGTCTTTCTAGGTCGATATTTTTGTTCTGCAAAGCCCATGTCTTCGCTTTCTTCCATCGAGCGTTGAATGTCGTCCAATTCAGCCATTCTGCTCTCGACTATCCCAAAACTTCGATTACTACTTGGTCTCTCTCGTTCTCCAATTATTTTGGATGCGTCGTGTTCACCATTCTGCGAAAAAAAACCGCTTTAAATTAGGGAATTCTAGTTGACGGAAAATGACCGCTACCTGAGGCTATGTATGGCATCCATGATTTTGATTAATCAAGCAGATTATTCAAGCCATCAAATGAAAATGCAAATCAGGCGAGTTGAGAATGGACTTGATATAAAACTTACTACGTTATTTTTGTCTGTCTCCTTCGAGGAATTGTGCTCCATCACAACACTGCTTCGGCTGTGGAGACTTCTTTCTCTAAATATCTTCAAAGAATTAAATAAAATAATGGTGTTATTGGAAGAATGCAGGGACGAATTCGGAGCATAACTTAACCCAGCTGAGTTCAAATGTCGACTGGGGATCACTCACGGGGCATTCGACATTCCATTCAAGATCCCCAGCTCGGGCATGCGCTGTACATGTCCTGTCGACAACCCCTCAATCAAATCCATCCTCAATTGGATTGGTAAAAAAATATTTAATCAAATATTACCAGAGATATTATTGGAGTATATGTGGTTATTCTTACACACCGTGTAAACTAGAGTGTTACTGACGTTTAGGACGTTTATAATTCGTCGGAGTAAAAGCTGGTAACTTGTACATCGCGTAAAGAAAGTCATACTGACTGACGTTTTGGGCGTTAATACTTCGACCAAAAATGTTTTTTCAAATGATAACAATAATATGAAAGCCAACTTTAATCTTAAAACAATTAGGAACGCTATAGGGAATTCGATAAAATTTCATTTTGGAAAATCACCTCATATAAACGATAAAAACGACCTCTTTTAATGTTTCAGATCTTTAGGGGCGATTAGCCAATCATCGACAAGTTTCTAATAGGTTAGACGGTAAAATCACCCCGGTAATTAATCAATGAAACAAATTAAAACATGGTCACGTGACTGGGAGATTTATTTATTTTTTAATCAAAAAGGTTTTTCATTTTATCAAGATCATGATTAAAATAAAGCCCTCGAAAACAACAATTAAAATCTCGCAATTTCGAAAAACAACTATTTTGTATTTATCTTTTCGATTTCTTTTATGCACAGGAATTGTTTTTTATTGTGAAAAATGTATGAAAGATCAACAGTTTTGTGTAGAAATGCAGTAGGGTCATGCAGTAGGGAGAGAAAACTTCGTTCTTTTTGACGCCCACAGTCTATACGTCGTTGAGACAATACCCTAAGTAAATGATCGAATTGCTAAATCGATACAACTCTAAACAATCAATTTATCATTGGTTTCAAAGTCGGACCAAAAAAAGAACACATAATCGTATCTTTGATCGGCTAAAATAAACCTGAAATTAACATTCGCATCTTTGATCGGATGAAAAATTCTCTGAAATTAACATTCGAATCTTTGATCGGATGAAAATCTATTCTGAAAATAGCATTCGAATCTTTGATCGGCTGGAAGAAATTCTGAAAATAACATTAATTCGAATTTTTGATCGGCTGAAAAAAAAACACTGAAATTAGAATTATAATATTTGATCGCGAAATTCTTCAAGTCATTTTCTCCGAACGGGACGAAAATAGAACACAGTACTATTATATCACATAAAAAATAGTTAAGGATCTCTTAAAAATCCCCTAAATTTTATCGTTGCATTGATTTGAAAGCCAAATGACTAACAACTACAAGAAACGCATAACCATGCATGAAATCAACAAAGGTTTCTTTGATCGCCTGATCACCTAAACTAATTTCTCAAAACCGGAACAAAAAGAATAGAAATAGTGTTGAAATTAACTCATTCGAATATTTGATCGGCTTCTCTCACACCTCGATGTTCTTCAAATCATACCACTGAAAAGAAAGAAAACACAATCAAAAGCTCTAAAATTTTCATTCGAGTCTTTATTCACCTGGAAACCCTATCCTGAATCGCTTGAGAAATTAAAACTATGAAATTAATCATCGCACCCTTATTCGCCTTGACAAAACCTTTGAAATTAATGATCGAATCTTTGATCGGCTTAAAAAAAAAACTCCGAAATTAACAATCGAATCTTTGATCGTCCCCCAGAAATTCTGAAATTAACATGTGAATCTTTGATCGACGACCCCCCAAAAACCTTCGAAAGTATTTAACGATCGAGCTCAAGCCTTTGCATTGATGGTCTAAAAAAAACTGAAATTAACAATCGAGCCTTTGATCGCCCCCCAAAAAAATATTCTGAAATTAACGATCGAATGTTTGATCGTCTGGAAATCAGCCCAATTTTTCGCGCAATTAATTCATCGCAAACAGTAACAGTGTTATATTTTGGATGTTTTAATAAGAAAATGCATAATGTTCTCAGCTGCGGACTAATTAATTCCCTCAAAAATGTTGTCATTAATCAGAACGATAAATCGGCATGGTTAATCAATGGTTAAACTTTTTCTTTTTTCATTTTTTCTCGCTTAGAAATTCCCAAAGATTTCTCCTCTATTAAAATGAACAAACGTTTACGGATGAAATGTGACCTCGAATTTGGCTGGGAATTTATATCTCCGTCGGAAGTAATTCATCCTTGAGAGAAAAATATTTAATTTTCTTTATTAAGAGTCGTGTATAATTGGTCTTTTGATTTACAACTTTTATTAAGGGCATAACTGGAACGACATTTAAACCAATCAACAATGAATCACGATTGCTTTGATCGTATTTTGAAGTAGCTTTCAATTTCATAGGCGCATTTTTTCGAGTAGAGATGAATCAAAAAAAAAATCATGTAATTAATGAAAATTTTAAAACATTCGCCTGTGAATAAGAATAATACAATTATTCGTTTTAATTGAAATCTTTGTAAAAATGAATTTAATCAAATTTTGTTCCGTCCTTCATCAGGGAAAGGTAATTTCACAACTTCGAGCAAAAAGGATCGATTTCTGTGATAGTTTGAAGAAATCTTCAACATAGGAAGCGATACAGTTTAATTCAAATCGTCAAATAATTGAATTTTTTAAACTATTTTCATGTTTGTTTGATTAAATATGACTTTAGACAAATATCTCGCATACAATATTCAAAATCTTTTCTTCGTTTTTATTGTATTATTTCGTTTAATTTCATACTCGCTATTTTCGTCTCACTTTCTAACTTTCTGATTCATTCCTCATCATATATAACGCAATCGTTCACTGATTCACAAATTAAATGTACTATCCATTGATCAAAGAACATCGCTACGTTGTATAAACATCGGAATAAAAGATATGAAATCAAATATTGAAAACTAAATAAGTAATAATATAAAACGCGCGAAATAAGAAAAACGTTTCTCTGCGCAAATCAGCCCATATAGTAATAAGCGATTCAAATTGTGCGGAAACTATTTTGGGTAATAATGTATTAACTTGTACATCGTGCAAATAGTTTGTTACTTACAGGTGTGACGGACGTTAATCCTACTTATATACTTACTGATGGTGCGGACTTTAGAATACTCGAACCGTGAACACTTGACTTTTTTTATGTTATTATCTTCTGAACCTTCTACTGCTTCAAAACCTCTAAAAATGAAGCAGTGAGTTCAAGTACACTGATTGTCCATAATAAATCGTTATTCTTATCGATTCGCTCATGGGATGTGGGTTAAAAATGTAACTGAAAAGACTCAAAATTCTTAATCAGTCGTCGGAGTAAAAATGGTAACTTATACACCGTGTAAAAGAGAGTGTTGCTTTATACTGACGTTTAGGACGTTAATTCTTATTCAGTCGTCGGAGTTAAAATGGTAACTTATATACCGTATAAAAGAGAGTGTTGCTTACTGAAGTTTAGGACAGTAATTCTAATTCGTCGGTATATATAAAATGGTAACTTTAAAACCGTGTATAACTGAGAGAGTGTTGCTTACTGACGTTTAGGACGGTAATTCTAATTTTCAGTGTATATAAAATGGTAACTTATACACCGTGTAAAAGAGAGTGTTAATTATGTTTAGGACGTCAATGCTTTGTTGGAGTAAAATTTGATAATTTAAGCATCGTAAAAAATGTTGTTACTGATGTTTCGCGGGGGAAGGTTAATACCTCCGTCGAAGTAAAGTACACCGTATAAAAGGGTGTTACTTGCATTTAGGAGGCCGGTTAATACTATAACGGATTAGAATAGGAAACGAAAACGGAAGAAGAGCCGCTAAAGAATTCAATAATAGCGGAGTTATTATCAAAAGCATTTTGTCTCAAGAGACGATTTTATTTTTTGATCGATGACGCTTTGAATTAAATTGGTTTGATGTTGAAGGCGGTCACTGTGTACTTCGCTATTGATATAGATATGCAGTCCAGTGCAATTGATATAACCGGCTAATTTAATTAACATTGCCAATGAAAAATCCTGAAGTCAACTCCTCCAGACAAAAAGCGAAAACTTCAATTTTAAAACCAAGAAATTGTACCATCTTAATGTACATCTATATAGCTAATTTAATTAACGTTGTCGTTGAAAAATCCTGAAGTCAATTCCTCCAGACAAAAAGCGAATTTCCAGTTTTAAAACCAAGAAACTGTGCCATCCTAATGTACATGTATATAGCTAATTTAATTAACGTTGTCGTTGAAAAAGATCAAAGAAAATTTATTCGGACCGAAAGCATCTTTTCCAGAAAAAGTGAGTTCTTCAGATTTAAAACCATTGAAACATTGTACCATCCCATTTTAGATGGATATAGCTAATTCAATTAACGTTGTCGTTGAAAAAACATAAAGCTTAATACTCCTTCAGATCAGAAGCGACTTCTTCAGCTTTAAATCCAAAAAATTGTACCATCCTAATGTACATGTATATAGCTAATTCAATTAACGCTGTCGTCAAAAAAGCCCCGAGTCAATTCCTATAGTGAAACGTTCCTTGAGGCAGCTCTAACCTTTAACCGTTGCTAAATTGCTCGCTGCAACGCAAGGGCATTTGAAATACAGATTATACAAAAGCCGTAATAATAAGGTACGGAAGTCGCTTTTGGTATTGAGGAGTACGCTTTCTTACGACAGCGTTAATTGAATTAGCTATATACATGTACATTAGGATGGTACAATTTCTTGGATTTAAAGCTGTAAAAAGTCGTTAATTAAAAAAGCTATGATGTACATTAGGATGGTAACATTTATTTTTAAAGCTGAAAAAGCTAGTCTTTTTGGTCTGAACGGCAATAAATTTTAATTAAATTAGATATATAAATCTCTACATCGTAGTTAATAATATCAAGATATAAGAAAAATAAATGCGCATTAAGATTATGAAAAGAGCGCATTTTATATATGCACTTCGTAATTTCATATATAAAATAACATATATACGCAGTTATACCGCTGAGAAAGATCGGGTTTAGCGAATTCCTTAACTGCATCGGGTTTCGTACAAAATGTATTTTACTTAGTCGAAATACACACATATAAATTCTTCAGAAATATACTATATTCCTTAGATGCCTCGCGCTTCGTCTATATGCATGTCAGTGCATTTATTTACCTGGTGTGCCGTTATTTGCTATACCTGTAGTGGTTCCCTGTACAGCACGATTTACAGCAGTGTATAACGGTTCAGTCAGTGACACAGTGCTCACTAAAAGCCCGCTATTGCTTGAATACTATCACTATATTCCTTAGATGCCCCGCGCTTTGTGCATGTATTTACCTGATGTGCCGTTATTTGCTGTACCTGTAGTGGTTCCCTATACATCAGTGTATAACGGTTTGGTGGTGACACAGTGCTCACTAAAAGCCCGCTATTGCTTCTATAATATCACTATATTCCTTAGATGCCTCGCGCTTCGTATAGATGCATGTCAGTGCGTGTATTTACCTGATGTGCCGTTATTTGTTGTACCTGCAGTGGTTCCCTATACATCAGTGTATAACTGTTTGGCGGTGACACAGTGCTCACTAAAAGCCCGCTACTGCTTGTATACATCGCATTCACTGCCCTGATATCAATAACACATTAACATTCATCAATTTCATAGGATATATAGCTTTGTATGGTCGGTTAAGCCGGTGTGGATGGCTAATCAATTTAATATTGGCTCACTAGTTATACATGGTATTTCTAAATTAGGTTATTTTTTAATCACTTCATCGAACGCAAAAGTAAATAATAAGTGACAATGTGCAGTGGCCGTGCCACGGTTAATAGTCAAATAAATCGTGTGGATTTAGAATAACGGGCATTCTGAAATGAATGAGATTGGAAATGAATGAGATTTGAAATGAATGAGATTTGAAATGAATGAGATTTGAAATGAATGAGATTTGAAATGAATGAGATTTGAAATGAATGTGATTGGAAATGAATGAGATTGGAAATGAATGAGATTTGAAAGGAATGAGATTTGAAAGGAATAAGATTTGAAATGAATGTGATTGGAAATGAATGAGATTGGAAATGAATGAGATTTGAAATGAATGAGATTGGAAATGAATGAGATTGGAAATGAATGTGATTTGAAAGGAATGAGATTTGAAATGAATGAGATTGGAAATGAATGAGATTGGAAATATACAAGATCAGAAATGAACTGCATGTAAGTTCTGAAACAAACAAGAAATGCGGAAATCGACAAAAAATGAAATGAATGAGATCAGAAATGAATAAAACCTGAAATAAATGTTGTTAGTTGATTAGTACAGAGATCAGATAATGATATAATATATGGTAACGACAACGACGATGGTGATATGATAACGGATAATATTAATAATCATAAATACTGAATTATGCCGTATAAAATCTGATAATTATTATCATCATCAGAAGCAAGACTAGTTGTAGTATCATCATTAATCTTATTACTATTATTATAATAACTATTAATATTATTATAGATCGTCTATAATTATCATCGTCGTCGTCACAGCATCAATATTATCATTGTGATCATCATAACCAGAGCATCATTCATCATCATCATCGTCACAACATCAACGCAGTATCAAAAGAATATCATCGATCACCATCATCACCACCAGCATCAGCACCACCACCGTCGTCGTCACACCATCATCATCACAACATCAATAATCATGATCAACACAGTTTCAATAATAATAATAATATCATCATAACCATCATCACTACCACCACCATCACCAGCACCATCACCAGCGCCAGCACCACCATCGTCGTCGTCACACCATCATCATCATCACAACATCAATGATCATGATTAACACAGTTTCAATAATAATAATATCATAACCATCATCACTACCACCACCATCACCACCACCATCACCAGCACCAGCGCCAGCACAAGCACCAACATAATGACCACCACCACCACCACCGTCGTCGTCATCACTAACATCATCATCATCATCACAACCACCACCACCATCACCACCACCACCATCACATCACCATCATCATGTGCATACTAACCTTCACAGCTAAAATATCAAAAACGTATCAAAACCAAAACGAAATAAACTCGATATGAAATCAACAAAGTGTACCCGATTACACACACTAAGTAAGTAGATTTCAAATGCTCGCCGTAATACAGAGGCTTAGGGCGTACGCTTCATATATAACTATCTCAAATGATAGCGATCTTGTTATCTCTGAATATAAAAAGTATCAATCGAGTAACTGCGATACATTTTAATTATCGGAACACTTTGAAAATGACTTACAGCTTTCCAAGTATAACTGTTAATTGGTCAGCCCCGCTAAGCAAAGCAATCAACGTGGAAATTTCTCTCGATTTTAACAATCTCTATTGACATAGAGACAGTTATAGCACGCTTGTTAACGTAGAGAGTGCAAACAAAACACGCAAAAATGGGTCGGTGATTTTTCGGGTAGAAGACAAGAATTTTCATCTTTTGTTTTGAGAAATAATTATCGAGTTATAGAGCCCCGTGTCATACAGTGAGAAAAACAAATCAAATTTAATATGTTATCATCTAAAGAAAAGAAAACCTGCTTAGCAAATTTAATTAATGTTTTTGTCAAATATCTATGCCAATATAAGAACGTTCGATCACCCACCAATTAAAATTCATCAGTCTGATAACTGAAATGAAATGAATCGAGAAATAGAACGTTTGATCAACAATTCGAACGATCTTAAATTGAAAAGCAAAATTCCTATCAAAAAAACCAAAGACGTCGATCGAAATTGATTACTTTTATTCACGTGAAATCTCAATGGCTTACAAATTCCCTATTGTAAACAATACTAGATGCTATGTTTTTTAATTATGATTATTATATAAACGATCGATTTCATCGGGAAATGAAACTCTAGATGTTAATATCGTATAAAAATCGACGATTTTACCGACTGATCCTGAAAAGTTATTTTCAAAATCTGATAACATTTTTGATCAGGAAAATCTCAATTGATTACAAATTTCCTCAAATTCTAAACAACGATTAAAGTTTTTACTAATCACTATATAAACGATCCTTTTTGTTGATTCCAAAATCGACAATTGTAATTCCTTCTTCGGCTCAAACAAAAATGCCTTTATCTAATTTCAAATCGATTACAAATTTCCAAAATTGTAAACAAAACTAGCGGTTGTTTTTTATTATTTTATAAAGGAAACAACCAGATTCGGTGATATTAAACGCGAAAAAAAGATTTCAATAACACGAGTCAAGCTGCGATGGTTTTCTATAAGAGTATCAAACAAATAGTAAAAAATATTGCCTCCCTGCGTGTATAACAACCGCCTTACAACGAGCAAAACGGGTGGTTCATTTTCAATTTAAAGTCTTCTAAGCTGTAGCCGACATATATCTTTAAATAAAGGATTCCTAAAAAACCGCGCGCGAATATGAAACAAAATGTACACTTTCGTAGAAGCATAGTTGACTCTTGAGTCAGTTTTTGTGATTAAAAGGTTACAAAGTATCTATATCGCTAACTCCCCTTTTCTTGTGATTGCAATTATTATTTAAGTGACCAGAGTATTTTTGTTATCAACGCTCGTAATTAAAGATTTAAAAAGAGGATCCCAACCGCGTTAAATGAAAACTTAAATTACCAAAAACTTAGCTGCTAATTCCACATGTTTAATTGCCAATATGCCCCGTTCTAATTCGATTACATAAAAACAAAATCCCATACCTCGTATCATTTACTAGTGGTCTCGAGTAAGTTGATATAGATTCGTCGTTTTCAATATGAGAGTCAGATTCGAGAGGTGGTGGTGTTGTAGAGAGTACGTCCATATAACAGTGAAGAGGGCATGAGAGTTAGAATTACGCGCAATCAATTGACATCAATTTCTCCGTAGAGTAATCACTGTTGGCCAGCTATACAACTGATAATTGCCCTATGGTAGATGATAGCAGCGAAATTGAATCAGTTGTCGATTGTTATTCACTCTATATGAATGGGACCACAAGCTACTTTGTGTACCTATTAACTGAATCAATTATTCATTGCAAATCGAGAAGCTAACGGTCCGAGAACAATAATTGTTCTCGATAAGCAATTTTAATAGGCCCCTAAACCCCCCGACTTCTAGCTACATATCTTATTCAATAATGGATATTAAAACTGCGCTCATTTTTGACAATTAATTCCATCGTTTTTCACCGATACCACAGATTACTATATTCAATGAATAAGATGTCAATATCGATCCAAATCAACAATATCGATCAAGTTTTTTTCAATGGAAAATTATTGACATAACTGGTTGAGATTTTTCTATTGTTTGGTAGATTTTTTAATTAAATAGTCAAAATTATACATTGAATTGACCATTGTATGGCATAACGAAAATTGTTGGTCCAGAAGCATGTATGGTCGTGTATCTTTTGTGCTATTATTCACCCAAAGTCAATATTTTCGAATTAGTTATATTATAACTAAAGTTGATATTTGCACTGGCTTCAATCAATAATATATAGTTCATGAAAAATATTAAACTAAAAAAAACAAACATTTATTCGAATGATTACTTTTTGTATGAAATGAGAAGTCATTGATGTCTATTTTTGTATTATTCGAGAGCTTTACATAATAAAATGTAAACAGAAAATATTTCGTGGATATAGTGTTCGCGCGCTCTATTCCACAGTAGCAATTTGATTTGATTTCATGGATCTAGTGTTTGCGCTCTATTCCATAGTAACAATTTGATTTTATTCTAATCCACAGTAGCAATTCTATTTTATTTTATGGATATAGCATTTGCGCTCTATTCCAAAGTAACAATTTTATTCTATTTCATGTATATAGTGTTCGCGCTCTATTCCACAGTAACAATTTTATTTTATTTCATGGATATAGCATTCGCGCTCTATTCCACAGTAACAATTTTATTTTATTTCATGGATATAGCATTTGCGCTCTATTCCACAGTAACAATTTTATTCTATTTCATGTATATAGTGTTCGCGCTCTAATCCACAGTAACAATTTTATTTTATTTCATGGATATAGTGTTCGCGCTCTATTCCACAGTAGCAATTTTATTTCAATTAATGGATATAGTATTTGCGCTCTATTCCATAGTAACAATTTTGTATTATTTCATGGATATAGTGTTTGTGCTCTATTCTACAGTAACAGTTTCATTTCATGGATATATAGTGTTTGTGCCCTATTCCACAGTAACAATTTTATGGGATATATGTAGTATTTTCGCTCTATTCCAAAGTAACAATTTTATCTCATTTCATGGATATAGTGTTTGCGCGTTTGCCGTGATTCTATTTCATGAACACACAATGTACCGAGTTAATATTAACTCTGATTCCACGGAAGCAATTTGATTTTATTTCATTAATATATAGTATTTGCGATCTTTTCTACAGTAACAATTTGATTAAATTTCAGTCATTGAAATAGTATTTGCGCTCTATTCCACAGTAAAAATTTGATTAAATTTCAGTCATGTATTTAGTATTTGCGCTCTGTTCCACAGTAACAATCTTATTTTATTTCATAAAAATAGTATTTGCGTTCTATTCCACAGTTACAATATGATTAAATTTCAGCCAACTATATATAGTATTTGCGCTCTATTCCACAGTAACAATCTTATTTTATTTCATTAAAATAGTGTTTGCGTTCTATTCCACAGTAACAATTCGATTAAATATGTCAGTCATGTACACAGTGTTTGCGCTGTATTCCACAGTAACAATTTGTTTTATTTTTAGCCTTGTACATGTTGTTTACACTCTATTCCACAGTAGCAAAATTATTTTGATTTCATTAAAATAGTATTTGCGTTCTATTTCACAGTAACAATTTCATTTTATTTCATGAATAAATGTATTTTAAGTGCTAAAAAACGCTGTAACTGATCAATGAAAAACTCAACGCGCTGCCCTTCAGAGCACATGGTATAACCTCGTTTTGCCATGACATCACCCCAGATTATTAATCTTACCCATTAATTCAAATCCTCGAGGATCTCTGATAACATTAATTCTAGCAAGAGGATTAACCAGCGATTAATACCAAAGAACTAAATGTGGAAAATCCTAAGAGAATTGTCATTCATGCCACTCTGATGTCTATCTCTATGGGTACGTATACTATTACTGTGGAAGAGATTATCGGCTTAATGTGACTTGCTATTCATTTAAAAGATTATTAAATAGGAGTCTAGCTTTAAACCCTTATTGTTTTGTGGCTGTAGGTTTTTTGACACTAGAGTTTAATTAGCTGGCGCAGATTATTTGTATTTCAGATTCAATGGTTGTTTGATCAGCGTGAAGGTTGCGAAGTTTGAAGACAGGATCGTTGCTTGTGTTACTGAACTGGTTAATTAAACATTAAAGAATTAGACAGTAAAGAAGAGAAGAGTGAAGAGAAGAGAAGAGTGAAGAGAAGAGAAGAGTGAAGAGAAGAGAAGAGAAGAGAAGAGAGAGAAGAGAAGAGAAGAGAAGAGAAGAGAAGAGAAGAGAAGAGAAGAGAAGAGAAGAGAAGAGAAGAGAAGAGAAGAGAAGAGAAGAGAAGAGAAGAGAAGAGAAGAGAAGAGAAGAGAAGAGAAGAGAAGAGAAGAGAAGAGAAGAGAAGAGAAGAGAAGAGAAGAGAAGAGAAGAGAAGAGAAGAGAAGAGAAGAGAAGAGAAGAGAAGAGAAGAGAAGAGAAGAGAAGAGAAGAGAAGAGTTGTCTTATTGTACTATTTCGTACAATTGTAGATATCACTAGAGCAGAACAGTGCAACTATTGCATCCTTCATTGTAATGTGTATTGTGTGGTTCATGCATGCATGGGGGAATTCTTAGTCAGACATCAACTATATAGTTGATAACTAAATACTATTACATCCTATAAACAGTTAGTAGTTGTTTCACGGATTTATGGTGTGCGCTGTAATAATAATTATGATAACGATAGTCATTTAATAATGATAACGATGATAATAATGATGATCATGATGACGATAGTGACAATGGTGATGATAATGACAATGATGATGATGATGATTACAATGATTATGATTATGCATGACAATGATGATGATGATGATGACGTTGATGATGATGATTATTATTATGATGATAATAACGTTGATGAGGATGATGATTAAAAGGAAGGTAATGATGATGGAAATACTACAACTACAACCATTACAAAACTTTAAAGTTATAAATAATATTCAAAAACGGATATATCCTAGTATTAAAATCCTATATAAAAACTAGCATAACAAGTTTATTTAATTTATTTTTTTATTTAACTTTATTTAATTAAGGTGGCACATGACAGCGTATACTGACGAATTATAGCTAGACGCGTACGCTCTCAATCAATCTGTTAAAATTAATTAGATATCTCAACAATTATATATAGACACACTTAAAATCATATTCAAAATAATGAAATATAATTATGTGTGGTGGGCTACATTGGTTAAGGGGTTGGACAGGTTGCCTTGGCAATGCATTCAAACGTCCTGATTGTCCTAATCAAAATAGTTTAATACCATATAAAGTTGCTTAGGAATTCTAGAGGCAAATTAATAGTTGAGAATAGCAAAACAAAAGCGATAAAAAACAATTTGCTGATTTATTTTTCAATAGTTAGAAGCTGTTTGTTAGCCATGATTACGTTGTGGAATTGAAACTAAGTTGGACACAAACTTAACACTATGTCTATGTATGAGATAAAACATTGCTACTATCAACCAGACAGAATGCAAACACTATACCTATGAGATAAACAATTGCTACTGTGAAATAAATAGAGTACAAATTAATCCTATAGTCGATGAATTTAAATGTCACTGTGGAATAGAGCAAACAGACTATGTTATTTTATAGATATAGTGTCGGTGCTGTGTTCCACAGAAACAATTTGTTTCTACTTCGATGTCTCTGCTGTATTCCACATAAGCAATTTGTTTCTACTTCGATGTTTTTGCTGTATTCCACAGAAGCAATTTGTTTCTATTTCGATATGCCTCTGCCGTATTCCACAGAAGCAATTTGTTTCTATTTCGATATGCCTCTGCTGTATTCCACAGAAGCACTTGTTTCTATTTCGATGTCTCTGCTGTATTCCACAGAAGCAATTTGTTTCTATTTCGATGTCTCTGCTGTATTCCACAGAAGCAATTTGTTTCTATTTCAATGTCTATGCTGTATTCCACATAAGCAATTTGTTTCTATTTCAATGTCTCTGCTGTATTCCACAGAAGGAATTTGTTTCTATTTCAATGTCTCTGCTGTATTCCACATAAGCAATTTGTTTCTATTTCGATATGCCTCTGCTGTATTCCACAGAAGCAATTCGTTTCTATTTCATATGTATATTGTTTGCGCTCTATTCCACATTATATTATTTTTCATTGATATGGTGTTTGTGATCTATTCCACATGCCCAATAGAGTAGCAATTTGATTTTATGTCATGGATTTAGTGTTTGTACTGTATTCCACAGAAGGAATTTGTTTTTATTTCGTGAATATAAGTAGTGCTATTCGACAGTGTAAAATTCATTCCACTTCATTGATACGGTGTTCGTGCTCTATTGCATAGAACCATTTTGGTTTTAGTTGGTGTATAAATTCAGTTTATGCTCTGTATTTAATAATTAGCCCTTATAACATAAATCAATTAAATGAATTGAAATGATTTTTCAATTAAAAACGAGATCCAATTAAGGTCAGTTGTCATTCTTCAACGAGATGATTTATTATCAAATGACATCTTTGGATCGAAAGGATTATGAATATTGACATGAATATTGTGGAAATAAAAAAAGGTGAGGGTCCAATTAATAGATATTTCTACAAACATTTAAGGTTGTCCAAGGTGATGTATTATTTTAAAAAGTAAGAAAACTATATACATACACCTATTTTAAAAAGGTTGTCCAAGGCAATAGGTCATTCAAAGACGGAAAGACAATTATAGGCATACACCTATTTCAAAAAGGTTGTCCAAGGCGATAGGTCATTCAAAGACGGGAAGGAATTTTAGGCATACACCTATTTCAAAAAGGTTGTCCAAGGCGATAGGTCATTCTAAGATGGAAAGGAATTATAGGTATACACCTATTTCAAAAAGGTTGTCCAAGGCGATAGGTCATTCCAAGATGGAAAGGAATTATAGGCATACACCTATTTCAAAAAGGTTGTCCAAGGCGATAGGTCATTCTAAGATGGAAAGGAATTATAGGCATACACCTATTTCAAAAAGGTTGTCCAAGGCGATAGATTGTTTCAAAACGTAAAGGAACTATAGGCACTCACGCACACACGCACACATTTACTCGTGCGAAACTATTTTAAGGGGAATGTTTATCATTTCACGACACTTAATCTAAACGATTTGTATTCATTCTAGTGTTCAAAAGACCTGCCTAAATTGAAGGCGGTGAGCAGTCAGGACCAGCAGCCTAATTAATATAACGGCTCTGTGTTTGTTCAATTTCATTGTACCAGAAACAGTTACAGAATCAATTAACTGTTAAAAAGATTTGTACTTGAAGATAAGAAATATTAAAGAAGAAAAAAACACGATTGAAAATTGAAAGTGCTCTTTGAAAAATTCAGTTGTTAAAAGTATCCCATAACAGGGTTTTTCTCCGGGTAATCCGGTTTTCCTCCCTCAGCAAAAATGAACATGTGAGCCGAATTGTGTGCAAAATATTAAAACGTAGAGGTAGTGAGTGTGAGTGAGTCTCCCCGAGACTCTAGGGTGCACTGCGTCCAGCTAGAAGATTGAGACGTTTAAAAAGTTATTTATTATTACAGGCATTCACTATTTACATCACTCGTTCTCATCAGGGTTCTTTCAACTACATTGAGCCACTATATATATTGAGGTCCATTCCACACACACTACCACTACACTCAGTATTTACAACAATCAATATATCAAAATATAAGCGCCATATTACTGTTTAGTTTTGCTAAATCTTAGCTATAATACTCAGTATTTGGACAAATCTCTAGCTTTGGTCGCTAAACTCGTGGTTGATTAGTGTAATATCTATTTCACTGGTTTAGTGCCTTCACTCTACTAAGGTGTATTAGTCTAATATCTATTTCACTGGTTTAGTGCCTTCACTCTACTAAGGTGTATTAGTATAATATCTATTTCACTGGTTTAGTGCCTTCACTCTACTAAGGTGTATTAGTCTAATATCTATTTCACTGGTTTAGTGCCTTCACTCTACTAAGGTGTATTAGTCTAGCGTTAACATCTATTTCACTGGTTTAATGCCTTCGATCTATTACATTACATCAAATTACAATTGCACTAATTGGTCCCGAAGTGAAATAGTATCTATTTCACTTTATAATGGTGTACCACAGGTATCTATGATTGGTCCCCGTGAGTTTATATTTCTGGCCACTGAAAATAGCGAGTGTTTTCGTACTAAGAAATCTTGTGGGTGTCCCACAGATATCCATACCCAGCCCTCATATTTTTTGTACAAATCTTAAAATAGTGAATGTTTTTGTAAACTGATCTTGTGCCACAGGTATCCGTGTTTAGACCCCTCAGTTTTTTCTCCGGTACTACGATAAAAGGAATTTTCGAAAATGAATTTGTGTTTTTCACAAGCCAGCGTGTTTGAACCCTAATTTTCTTTACAAGCACTAAAAATATATATATACATATACATGGATATATATTTATATATATTTACAAGCACCAAAATAAACAGTGTTTTTTGAAAATATTGGTGTGCCACAAGTATCACTGCTTAGTCCCCTGCAGTTTTACAAGCTGTTTAGAGCGCTTGGTTTTTGCAGGTGAGCTTGTGCGGCCCCTTTTTCTTTAAGTTGAAAAATAACGAGTGTTTTTGTGATATGACCTTTTAATGGATGTGCCACAGGTATCGTGCTTGGTCCCCCTGCACTTTTTTAGTTTAATTTCCGACTTCAATCAAGACCACAACAGGTATACTTCTATGTACTGTGATGCAATTACGAGTGGGAGAGTTTCTTATGTAAAATCACCAAGACGCATCCATACCCTCGAGTGATTAAATGTCCGTTTAGCATGCGGCCTTGGAAGTGTTTTTTTTTACCTCATGACTATCTTTGAACAAAGTGAAACATTTACGAGTGCGAGGATTCCTTATGTAAATTCACCAACTAAAGACGCATCCATACTAATGAAAATCCCTCGAGTGATTAAATGTCCATTTAACATGCGGCCTTGGAAGTGTGTTTTTTTGTACCACATGACTAATTTTGAACAATTAATTATAAAGTGAAGCACTTACGAGTGGGAGGATTCCTTATGTAAAATCAAAACTGAAGACGCCTTCATACTATGAAAAGTACTCGAGTGATTAAATATCTGTTCAGAATTCGGCCTTGGATTTGTGTGGTTTTATTTTGTACAGCACGACTTTTTTTGATCAAAATGATTGACCATGCAGAAGCAACCGGATGTTATAAAAAACAAGGCAGGTTTTTTAAACGAACATTTTACCAATCTAGTTGTTTCGATAGTATTAATATAATATTTGAAAGAAGATATTTAAGAAAAAAAAAATCACGTGTACGTTTGGGAGATCGAGTTAGTATCAAGGAGATCTCGCTTCGAAGCGCGCAAAAGATTGTTTGTCAAAACGAACAGTCCCAAAATGACGCCTCGAGACAAAAACAATTTCGGTTATTTTTAGGCATTTGCGTTTTGTTTTTATTCTTTTTGTTGCTGATAGACCAGCGGAGAGCTTTTGTTGTCCAAGTTACATATATTTTTTTAATGTAATGTTATGTTAAGGATGTATTTATAGAAAACATTGGAACTGTTGGCGATGAGACAAAATGCTTCTGATTGGCTTATACTAACCGGAAGTGCGCGCGCGAATTCACCTGGTATTCATGTTCTCATGAAAACATACCCGCAAGTATCTTTACTGGATACGATTTTGTCAGAAGTTTTGAGTAACTTCATATAAATTAAAACTAGTACTCCTATAGTTTTTACGTATCACCAGCAGTTAAGGAATATACCTATTCAAAGGTATAAAAAAAATATATAAAAAAATCATGATTTAATTAATTTGATTTAGCCTTGTTGTTTATTACGAATCTTTCTGGGTGATCTCTTAAATGGTTGAGCCACAGGTATTTATCTATTCACGTTGTTTCTTTTTTACATATGTACAATTAGTAGTGAAAGATCTTTTCCGTGATTTTGTATAATTGTATAATAATCTTTTTAATTGTTGAGCCACAGGTATCAATTCAGGTTTTTTGTCTTTTACATATGTACAATTAGAAGTGATACGTCTTTTCCTTGATTTTGTATAATTATCTTTTTAATGGGTAAACCACAGGTAGTCATTCAGGTTTTTTTCTCCTTTACATACAGCTTTTTCAAAAAATGTAGAATACTGAATGCTGAATTCCAAGACCGAATTGCATTTTGGATCATATAATATTGTTTAAAGTAAAATATATAATAATAAGTTATTTTATTCTTAGTGCATTCCATTCAAAACAATATACAAGCTAGTTATGAGGAGTAAATATTGCTGTATATCTATTTCTTATTTCAAATTAATGAGACCCATAATACCCTTTGGTCTTGGAATGCACTATTCAGTATTCAACGATTTTTGAAATAGCTGTATATACAGTAAGTAGTGATACATATATTCCGTGTTTTTGTATAATTATCTTTTTAATGGGTGAACCACAGGTATCCATTCTTGGCCCTCTCAGTTTTTTTTATACATCCTGTCCGTGTTTAGATGTAATTATATTGTTAATGGGTGTGCTACATGTAATCATGCGTGGACCCCTCCGATCTTCTCTAACTGTACTAAGATAGCGACAATTTTTGGAAAAAAAATTTAAAGGTGTTTCATAAGAATCTATGCTCGGCCCTAAATCTTTTAGTATTACTAAGGTAGTAAGCGTTTTCGTAATTAAATGAAGTCTTTCATGCTGTGCCGCACGTATCACTGCTTAGTCCCCTTTGCAATTTGTTCGGAAAATATTTTTAGATGGTGTTTCACAGGAGTTTATCCTTGGCCTTAAATCTTTTAAGTAGTACTAAGATAGCAAGTGCTTTTGTTAAATGAACTTTTTAATGGTGTGCCGCACGTATCACTGCTTAGTCCCCTTGAATATATGTTTGGCAAGTGTTTTTGTTAAAGGAACTCTATATAATGTTGTGCCGCACGTATCATTGCTTAGTCCTGTTGTAGTTTTTTACAAGCTGTAAAGTGTGTCTGTTTTCGAGTGTTTTCGAGTGTTTTGTTACATGGCTTCTTTAATGAGTATGCCGCAGGTATCCATGTTTAGTCCCCCTGATATTTTTTTTGAAGTTTTCCGCCTAAGTGCAGCAATTAAGAAGCAACAGGTCGTTTTTCGTGCATGATGATTTCATGGGCCACTGCTGAGTAACAGCCAGTTACTGCCGCTTTAAAGAGTTTGATCACACAGGTCGTTTTTCGTGCATGGTGATTTCATGTGCCTTTACAAGTCCCACTGATGTATATCAGCCAGTAACTGCCGCTTTAAAGAGTTTGAACTTTCATCAATTATGAACACACTAAATATATATCGGGTGCATTGTGGGTAATGTTTAATTGAGTCTTTGAGTGCTTTCTCGATGTCAAACTCAATAATAAAGTTCAATAAAATTTTATAAACATTTATCATTCGTTCAATAATATTTTATAAGCATTTATCATTTTTATTGTAAATTGTCGCTGAAAAGCCTTTTTAGGAGCATTCTATAAAGTATGTATGTATGCATGTATGTCAAGGAATCACGAAAAATATTTCAAATACTTAAATGATACTAATTGTGCCTCATTCAATGATATTTGGACATTTTGAAACCATTTTTAAATTGCAGAATTAATTTTGAAAATAATTATTTATTTTAGAGTCAGAATTGAACATTATCCGACGAAGGGCTAAAGCTCGGAAAGTCAGTAAAGTTAAGTCAACATTTTTTACAGTGTTACAAATTTCATTATATTACCTATCATTTATATTAAACACCGACGCAGCCTATACTAGTTTATTCGCAAGTTTCCATTCATTGCCCATAATGCACCCCTGTATATTGTTACAATTGTTCGTTTGTTTGGATGTTCAAAAGACTATTGTTGAAATTAAAGATCCCCTTTTTGACTTCCGAGCGCCGTTAATCAAAATTCGAACCCATTTATCTTATCGTGTACCCTGGATGCTAGCCTGCGTGGCGGCTCTTGGGGATTGGGGGAGAGAGGGGGGGGGGGGGGGGGGAGGGGTGTTGTTCTCTCCCCAAACCCTAGAGCCGCCACGCAGGCTACCTGGATGCAAGAGGTTTAAGGATTTTTTACGATTTAAAGTACTTTCGAGGACTATTTTGTATGTATTTTGTTTGTTTGGTAGAGTATCGTTCGCGACTCGTATTATTCCCTATAAAAGAAAAAAAGCCCCTCTGGAACCAGGGTACCTATCGTGAGAACTTTGGAGAAGTTCAAATTTCAATCCGAACCAGATGAGACGAAAACAACTTGTGGCTTTCATGTAACACACAAGGAGACGCACGTAGAGGGGAAAAGGTCGACATTGACTATTATGGTCCTGCTGTGCACAGAATAGCACAAAAACCTTTTCGATTCAGGACATTAATTGACAACAAATTGTTGCCGGTTAAAAGCTTTTCAAATATTGAACTTATCATACCAGTACAATCTTAGTCGTAAACGTGGTTATGATTATGGACATTATGATTATGACGCCGTGTGAACCAGGCTTAAGTGTTCATAATAAATCATATTTCTAATCTATTCACTCATGGGATATGGGTTACAAAAGTAACAACAATCTCACAGTATTCACGGTTCGAGTATCCTTACTTAAAAATACTAAACCGATTTTTTCGAGCACTGAATTTATAAACCCGTGAAAAAAAGACAACTTTCATTGATCCTAAACTCTGAATAATTGTAATTCTCAAAGCGTTTTTTTACATACAACATTTGCGTGTACTGAAAAAAGGAGCTTCGAGTTCCATCCGGTGCGTCGTTATTGATTGGGTGCGCGTATTGGAAAATTCTTTGGAAATTTCAAAGTAATTTGTTTCTTAACAAATATGAACCAAAAATGTAATAAAAATGAGTTTTTGTGAAAGTACACGATATTTTCATTAGTTAAACAGTGCTATAACGTGCACTCTGCAAAACAAATTATAAAAATATATGAGTTACTCTAATTTTAAAACTAGAAAAAGGAAACGAAAAGAAGAGAAAAAGGAGAGGTAAAGAAAGAAAAGGAAAAGGAAAAGAATAAAATAATAGAATAAAAATGGGTCTTTCTGCGCAAATACATAAAATCCAGTTGATCACACTATGCAAGACCACACTGACTTCTCAAACCTAAAATAGCACACGAAGTACTTATAATAAGTCACATTTGTTTGTGAAAACAATCTTTGGCGTATTGTTATTGTCGCGGCCAATACGGAAGCACTCTAAGGAGGGTCTAAATTGAAAAGGGGTGTGAAGGGCTTGTAATGATCTTCTTGTTTTTATACCGAAAACCGCATATCCCGGCCAATAGCGGCACTTATTATTGTGGACATGTGCTTCAACTTAAAATGAAAGAATAATTCATTATGGGAAGCTAAAACCAAAATATACTGAATCCAAGTATTATTGGGTTTGGCACGGTTGGTCGAGTGATGAGAGCACCGGCCTTTTCACCGCTGTGATCTGGGTTTGAGTCCCAGCTCGGAAACTGGATCATATGTGAATTGAGTTTGTTTGATGTGTTGTTCTCTACCATGCCACGAGGGTTTTTGCTCCGAGTATACTAGTTTCTCCTCCCTCAGCAAAAATATGAGGAGTGATGTATGAAAAATATTTAATGTAGAGGTAGTGAGTGTGAGTGCCAGCAGAAGAATAACCACTATGTGGATCTGCTGTGGAAAATATTATTATATTATTATATTATTATTCTTTACTCATAAGAGAAGGCGTTTACCTAGAATTCCTTTCCATCTTGAAATGAATTATCAAATTAGACAACTTTCTTAAAAAACGAGTATACCTATATAATTTATTTCTGTCTTGAAAAGACTTATCGCCATGGACAACCTTTTTGAAATAGATGTTTGCCTAAGATTCCTTTCTTTCTTGGAATAGCCTATCGCCTTGGACAACCTTTTTGAAATAGTTGTAATTGATTTCTTTCTTGGAATGACCTATCGCCTTGGAGAATCGTTTTGAAATGTATGGCGATAAGTACTTTCCGTCTTGGAGTAGCCTGTCGCCTTGGACAACCTTTTAAAAATAGGTGTATGCCAATAATTCCTTTCTGTCTTGGAATGACCTATCGCCTTGTACAACCTTTATGAAATAGGTGTATGCCTATAATTCCTTTCTGTCTTGGAATGACCTATCGCCTTGGACAACCATTTTGAAATAGGTGTATGCCTATAATTCCTTTTCTATTTTCGAATAACTTATCACCTTGGACAAACGTTTTTAAAATAGGTGTATGCCTATACTGAATTCGTTTCAAAAATTAATCTTGGAATGATCACCTTGGACAACCTTTTTGAAATAAGTGTACACCTATTTCAAAAAACGTTGTCAGAAGGAGATCTGCAATCTGCAATCTGAGACCGAAATGAATTGTGGGGTACGGCAGTTTTAGTTCTCATTGCGTGCACTTTCTGACTTTGGATATGGCGGCGGTAAATATAAATCTGAAGGTGCGGACCATTTGATATTTGATGGGGGGGGGGGGGGGGGGGGGGGGGGCTTTTTTGTCGGTGCCCGATATTTTTTTGGGGGACACAGATGTTGCAAGACATTTTTTGGGTAGTACTCAATACTTTTTGTTTTTTGGATTCAGCCCCCCCCCCCCCCCCCCCCTCCCCCTCCCCATCAAATATCAAATGGTCCGTCCCTAGGCACAAAAAAACAGGGCCAGGCCTGGTTTTTGCAGTACGCAATTTTAATGAATTCATTTCGGTCTCAGATTGCAGATTGCAGATTCAGATCTCCTTCTGACAACGTTTTTTGAAATAGGTGTATACCCGCAATAATTCCTTCCGTTCTCGAATAACTTATCTTTTTGGACAACCTTTTAAAAAAAAGATGTATGCCGATAATTCCCTTCCGCCTTGGAATGACCTATCGCCTTAAACAACTTATAATGCTATATAGGCTAACCTCTTCCGCTTTCCAAAACCTCAACAAATAAAAGTCACTTTGAACAGATTATTCGAACGTGACATCACTAATTCTCTAGCTAGACATCCAGTCTACGTACAAATCCAGATACTATCACATGGAAGTAGGATTATTAAGTTAGACGGAACATAAACATGCTGTGCAGGGTTAACGCAAATGGATATAAAAACACAAACACGCCAGTATCGTTACCTCATCTGGATATAGGCCAAAATGGCCGGTAGATAACTGCAGTTAGCGACGCCGGGGCAACTTGTTGACAGGAAAAATTAAGAGCCCGATTCTTAAAACATTAAAACGTGATTGTTGGCTAGCAAATAATAAAAATTCTAGCGTGTTTTCAGTACGACATTTATTCTTTAGAGAAAGAGGAAGTGTTCAAACTAGCGGTTAAACTATAGTTTCACAAACTGTTTGAGCTGCGCCGACGTCTGAGAAAATATTTTTGAAAATACTAAAAATGCACGATAGTGGTTTAACTGGTGTCAACTGCGTCGGTGTTTCTATGGAAGGAATTGGCGTAAAAATGTACGATAACTAGCGGTTAAACTAGTATGGACTGCGTCGGTGTTTCTATGGAAGGAATTGGCGTAAAAATGTACGATATAACTAATGGTCAAACTGGTGTGGACAGCGTCGATGTTTTAAGAAAAGAATTGTAGTAAAAATGTACGATAACTAGCGTTTAAACTAGTGTGGACTGCGTTGGTATTTCAAAGAATCAAAATTAAAATTCAGACGTTTCGTGTCGTTAACTAGCCGTCATGGACTCGGTCATGGGGCGAATACGTGACCCAGGGGACCCCTTGTTAATAGCGAGGGCGTACTCGTACCAGTACGTTCTGATAATATTTCAAATCTTCTATGTTCCTCTTCCGAAATATTTTTGTATAACATACCGCAAAATAAAAATGTAGCTAATGTTCAAATAATAAATGGACCTCTTCTTCCTATAGCTCCTATAGCTATTATGTATCGAGTAGCTGCAACGACGAGGCTAAGGCGAGTGGTAACTGATATTCTACGTTCTTGAGCTGTGTACGCGGACTATCTTTATCATTAATATTGCTACAGCTTCCCCATATATAACTACCATTAGAGTATTGCTCTAATTATGTATCGAGTAGTTGGAACGCTGAGGCTAAAGCGCGCAGAATATTTTACGTGGTTGAGCTACGTGTGTAGGCATGGTTTCATTTTATCTCTATTTCTTCGCTAAGCATAAGGCGTTTTTCGTACTCGGTGTCCCCATATATCACTACAATTAATTAGTTGCTTTAATTATTTAACGTCTACTTGGAACGCCGAGGCTAAGGCGCGCAGAATATTCCACGTTGTTGAGCTACGTGTGTATAGGCATGGTTTCGTATTATCTCCTCTATGTTTTCGTTAATATATAAGGCAATACGTTTTTCGTACTCGCGGTGTCCCAATATATCACTACCATGATTATTGCTGTAATTATTTATTGAGTAATTGGAACATCGAGGCAAAGGCGCGCAGAATATTCTACGTTGTTGAGCTACGTGTGTAGGCATGGTTTCCTATTGTTTTTACTTCTACAAGTATCGGATATTCCTTGTTGAATTAGTTTCAGTTACACATCCAGTCTAAAAGGACTTGACGACATTGATTACTTCCTTCTGGGAGACACGAGCCAAAACAAAATTAATGTAGATATTGTTTTACATTCTCTCAATGCGCGCGCCTTACAACAAAATAAGAAATAATAATAATAAAAAAAACAGTAAACGAACACCGATTATATTTCGCAGCTCATTTTAAATTGTCGAATCGGAATAATTCGGAATGAATGAATAAATGAATGGATGGATAAATGGACGGATGAATGAATGAATGAATGAATAAAAGAATGACGGTACAAACGAACGAACGTTAAAATGAATGAGCGAATGAATGAATGAATGAATGAATGAATGAATGAATTGATGGATGGATGGATGGATAAATGGAGGAATGAATGAATGAATGAAATGGACGAATGAACAAATGACTGTACAAACGAACGAACCTAAATTGACGAACGAATGAACGAGTAAGATGAACGAAACAAGAATGTACACGAAAATAGCATTGACTAAGTGGACCTATTACAAAAGCTCGATAAAAATGATGAACGAGCTTAATATACTTCATCGCTTACAATACCTTACGTGCAAAAGGCAAAGTGATCAAAATTCCACAAGAATGTCCGCAAATCCTGGTTGATCAAATTCCCGATAACGCAGATAACCACACAAAGCTACAAGACCTTACACGGCTTTAAGACTATCATATTAATCCAGCAACTTATACAAACCACGATAAAACTTATCCGATAACTGTGTAACTCTTGAGAGGCTAAAAATCGATGGAAATAGCATTGCAACATTTTCCAATTTGCAGTCGATGGCTTTGTCATTTGTGCCAAATGGCATGTGATAATTTTATTGTTTCCTATTGTGGATCTTCAACTGATAATAGGGACGCCAGATAAAGTGCTGATAAAATATGCTTTCAGAAACCTTCCGTCATTCCAGCTAAACTACTTGTCAGCGAATAATGAAAACTTTCTGGCTTGGAAAACTAGTCAAGAATAAAAACACTTCTAAGTTTCCGAGAGAAATTTGTGTTTAAGAATCAACTGAAAGAATCGGAAAAATTTCGTTCTCGATGTCACCTATCATTGCAATCGTGTTTTGGTGGTAAAGAATTAGAAGATAAACTCCAAGGAGAGACTTGTTGAGTTATACGCGTGTAATTTGATAGGATTTCTGTCCGCGATCTCAAGTAGGTATATATTCGGCGTTGTACACCAAGGAATTTTGCATCGACTAGCTGCAAGAGCTAATTAATCAATACATTTTTCCTTTCACCGTGGGGTTCTTCTAGGCACGACTTTAGGGCCTTTATTTTACAAAACCAAGTTCCGTTTCCGGCGAAATTTGATTGGATGATTGTCAAGCCTCGTTGTGGTGTAGATAACAATCGGAGTCATTGACAGCCTCCAAGATGAAATCAACAACAGCATAGTCGAAGATCAAATATCTTAGATAGATTCATCGGTTTAAACACGCAGAATTCATTCCGATCCTTAATCTAGTTCTACTGCTCTCTGAACTACTGCTCCTAGAGAATTTCTGGTGCTCTAGTCGACTCTGAACGCGATGGTAAAGCCGGAATTGAAGGCTGAAAAGCCGAAGTTGTTGGCTCCAGAGACGAGCGATTCCAAAATGGATGACGATGGACAATACGTGATTATCAAAGACGAAGAAGGAGACGTTGTAGTCACTTTTGACGAAGATGCTAGAGGACGAAAAGGCCCTCGAATTTGTGTATTTGTTGGACTATTCGTCTTTGTTTTAGTCGTTGGCTTTCTAGCTGTATACTTGATCGGGCGAACGCATGGGTGAGTACGCAATGAAACCAATTCAACGTGCCAAATTCCTTCATTGTAATACCCATACAATAATTACAATTACATATCAATTCCTTGTATTCTTCTAAGTATAATTTATCAAATCAGCCGTGAAATTAGATAAAATCGTGCTGCTTTAAAACATGTGAAAATGCTTAAACTTTTGAGCATATTTAGTTTGATCTTGCTCACGGCCGCTTATGTAAACATTGGAAGAGCATTATCTCGAAAAACCGCCATTTCCTTTGCATTCATGATTACGATTCCACATGTTTATTCAGGATTTCATATCAGTGCGATGAATGAAGCGCTTTATTCTTATGTCAAATTGTTACATCGACTGGAAATTTGCAGAGAACTTCCCATACACATTGACAGACGCTAGAAATTAATTATGTTTGCACAGATTCAAAAATGGCAAGGTTTAATATGACAAAGAAAATCTTAATACAGATTTTCTTTTTCTTTTCTTCAATGAAAGAAGATTTTTAAGAAGAATTAAAAGTTTAATTTCAATATTTGCAGTTTAACGAGTTCATAATGAGAAATATCGAAGTAAATTAAAATTAAATTGCAAAAATTTCAAGATTGTAATGTGGGATTTAGTGCAGCAGAAGTGAAATAAATGTCAAAATTAGATCATTTTTTATCGACGAATCGAAATTAACTTCATTAATTGAAAATCTAAATCAATCAAGTTCAAAATTAATATAAAATCCACGCGAAACATCGCACAAATTAGTTTTCATCGATATCTACTGTACAACATTTCTGAAATTAATTTCACATCTATAATTCAAAATCTATTTTTTAAATTCATTTTATAATTAAATTTACATTAAAAGTATACGTTGTTTTTATTAAAAATCGAGGAAAAAGTTATAGTTTTCAATAGCAATATGTTGTACATTAAAAGCTTTGTTAATATGTACCAGGTTTTGACGTGAGCGCTCGTGCAGATCAACACACAAAACAGGATCATCGAATCCATAAAATGTATCAATTTGTGACATTGATCTTGTTAAACTGTAAAAAAATTAAATAAACATTTATTCCAATTTATTTTGAATTTTTTAGCGTATTTTTGTATTAGAATGTCCGTGAGTTTGCAACAATACCGTGAAATTGTACTAATTATGTAAGGAAAAAATGGGAAAGAGAGCTATAGAAATACTGAATACTTGTGTCTATTAAAATATCCTGCTATCTATTTCATGGGTTTATTGTTATTATTATAATGGTGTGTAATAGTTTAGTAAACATTACAGCAAAACGTACAGTAAAAAAATTATAATAATAACTCTAGAAGCTGACCTACATGCAGTGTGGACTGCATCTGTGTCTCTAAAGAAGCAATTGGAGTATATATAAAACATATATAAAAACTAGTGGTTAAACTAGTGTGGACTGTGTCAGTGTTTGTAAGGAAGCAATTGGAGTACAAAATGTATGATAACTAGCGGTTAAACTATGTGTGGACTGTAAAAATATATGTTAAACTTGTGTGGGCTGCGTTCGTGTTTCTAAGGAAACAATTGGAGTAAACATATATGAAAACTAGTGTTAAACTAGTGTGGACTGTGTCTGTGCTTCTAAGGAAACAATTGGAGTAAAAATGTATGATAACTAGCAGTTAAACTAGTGTGGACTGTGTCAGTGTTTCTAAGGAAACAATTGGAGTAAAAATTTATGATAACTAGCGGTTAAACTAGTGTGGACTGTGTCAGTGTTTCTAAGGAAACATTTGGAGTAAAAATGTACGATAACTAGTGATAAACTAGTGTGGACTGTGTCAGTGTTTCTAAGGAAACAATTGGAGTAAAAATTTATGATAACTAACAGTTAAACTAGTGTGGACTGCATCAGTGTTTCTAAGGAAACAATTGAAGTAAAAATGTACGATAACTAGCAGTTAAACTAGTGTGGACTGCGTCAGTGTTTCTAAGGAAACAATTGGAGTAAAAATGTACGATAACTAGCGGTTAAACTAGTGTGGACTGTGTCAGTGCTTCTAAAGAAGCAATTTGAAGAGAAAATAGGACAACTAGCACCCTAGATTTTTTAAGGATTTTTTTATGATTTAAAGTAGTTTCAAGGACTATTTTGTATGTATTTTGTTTGTTTGGTAGAGTATTCGACCATCGTCACGTGACTCATATTATTCCCTATAAAAAAGCCCCTCTAGAACCAGGGTAGACAACTAGTGGTTAAACTAAGGAAGCAATTGAAGTATAACTAGAAGTTCAACTTGAGTGTGGATTGTGTGGGTGTTGACACAACTTAGCAAAAGAATTTAAACTTCCTTTGATATTAAATTCTTCTTAGCCTACTTGCAATCTTTTGTAAATCAAATATATCCATTCATTTTTAATGTAATTACCAATACTGAAAGACGCCGAACACTGATTTGCCTGCAGTTATGTTGTGGTTAATATTTTGAAATAGCTGGTCAGTTATTTCATTGAGGAGGTTTCTGTCAGGTCTACCTCCTGCTAGGGTTTTATAATTGCTGAGGAAGTGATGGCTGAATCACAATGAACTTTGTTTGGAATCAAAGCTTTTATGCGTTGAAAAATTAGCATGTAAATTACCAGACTAAACATTAATAGAAGAAATGTGTGATTGTATTTGGAGTGTTTTGTGATAGCTATAACATGTTGCTTTTTGTTTGGTTTATGACTTCCGTGATTTTTCTAAGTTTCTATTTCACAATTTTAGCAAAGAAGGGACAATAAAGGCAATCTAAGCAAATAAAAATTTGAATTTTAAGCCCAAATTTTCAAAACAATGTCTTCACAAAATTATACGTTTTAGGGTATTTCATTTTTCAAGGAATTAATCACAAAGTTTTTTTTCTTGCTTTTTCTGCTTCATTTTGCAAAGGAGGGACAATAAGGACAATCTTAGCAAATGTAAATTTGAATTTTGAGCCCAAATTTTCAAAACAATGTCTTCACAAAATTATACATTTTATGATATTGCAATTTTCAAGAAATTAAGCACAAATTGTGTTTTTCCTTGCTTTTTTCTGCTTCATTTAGCAAAGGCTCAAGGGCAATAAAGACAATCTTAGCAAATACAAATTTGAATTTTAAACCCAAATTTTCAAAACAATGTCTTCACAAAATTATAGATTTTATGATATTCCATTTTTCAAGGAATTAAGTTTTTTTCTTGCTTCTTTCTGCTTTAGGCTTGAGTTAGAACTAATGTTTAACAAATGGAAGCTTGAACCTTGAGTGAAAGAAGCTAATAAAAGGTCATTAAACACTAGTTTCACTTACAAGCCTCAAGCAAAACTGTCAGTACTATTTCACATTTGTTAAAGAATATTCTAGTCTAGCTCTGCCTAAGCTCATGCAGCCATCAGGAAAATACTTTTTGTAATGTAAACGGTGCTTATACAATGTATATAGAGTGAAAGCACTTACATAAACCATGAAATAAAAACAAAATGGTTTCTTTTTAGTGACTACATGTATTTAGTCAGTGTAACTCAACCAGAAAGATGAAATACTAAAGGAAATAATATTTCACTTGTCTTTGATAGTGACATATATATAGTTAGTAACAGAGTTAGAACAACTTTTTCACAGTAGCAATTCGAGGTGTTACAATGTAGCTATTTAATGTAAGGTAGTGTCTTGATGTAGCACATTCCACATCCTCTCAGTCCACTTTACAATTACATGTAACAATCCACGGACTAGTCCTGGCTTACAATCATGAGATAATTGTTAATATTTAATGCCATGTGTATTTAAAAATTAAAGCATTTCAAATCATCTTATGCACTTTACAATAGACCTTTTCACAGTTCTGTTCAGTGACCACGAATAATAGTTCCAAGTCGAGGTTTCCGTCACCACACACAACAAAACTATAATTTATCATGCGCAACAATGCAAACTTCAACTTGTAACTATCATTCATGGTCACTGAATGGAACTGTGAAAAGGACAACTAACTATATCATTGCTCACACTGTAGTCATGTGGCTGACAATCATGAGTGGCTAGTAGGTACTTGTAATATATGTACATACTTGTATATTGCGGGTTTTAACTTACTTCAAATTTACCTACAATATTAAATGTTCAGTTCCCACGAATAATAGTTCCAAGTCGAGGTTCGTGTTGCTGCGCATGATAAATTATAGTTTTGCTATGTGCAGCAACTGGAACCTCGACTTGGAACTATCATTCGTGGTCATACACTGAAAGGAACTGTGATACTTAAGGACTATTAAGACTTATTAGACATGCAATAACTTGTGAAAGTTTGAGAAAAAGAGATTAACTTTACAAGCAGCTTTAAAAATTTGGAAATCAGAAAAAACATCAAAACAAAAGGGAACAAAATCAAACATCAAAGGCAACGGAAAATAACATCACCAATCCTTACATTTTAAATTTAGCATAACTTTATTATTATTGTATAGAGCAGCATAACTTTGCATTAATTAAGTCAGTGCTAAAGTATTAAAATATTTGTACTTGCAAAAGTCATTTACGGCAATTTATGATAAAGGTATATTGCCCTACAGGGACGACTGTTTATCAATCAGATTATCTATTGAATAGCACCTTTTAATACGGTTAGTTCTATGGGTCTCAGATGTGAGGGTTTAATTTGATCATTGTGGTATGTCTGTTTATAAATCAGAATTGTTAAGCTGTGATATAAATTGACCCCATATAGAGCATATGTCAAACTAGATAAATATAATATGGACCATACGATTTGTCATATTGTTGCAATGAAAGAGCGTATATGCATGGAAATTTAACAACATTATCACAGGTAGCCCAAGCTAACTATCTGTGGTTTCATATAAGAGTTCTATGTGAGAATCAATGGCGGTTTTAAAAATATGCAAAATTAGTATAAATAATAAGAATAACGTTCTTACTTGTTTCTTGTGTTCTACTTTGACTCCATGTGAAGTTTCAAGCCATTTGGAGTAGTAGAAGTATTGAGATATATTATCAGAGAGACATTTGCTCAATACTGGCTCAATACTGCTCCAAATGGCTTGAAATTTCCCAATGAGTCGAAATAAAACATAAGAAACAAGTTTTAAAACCACCATAATTATATTCTCCCATAGAAGGCTTATATGACACCAGTAACTTTCAAAAGGAAGATTATACTTAGGGTCTAGATAATAATAATAATAATAAGACCTAATTCATTCATTAGATTATTTCAACTATTTTTAAGTTTATATTTTTTATTATATATTCATGTTTATAAATTATCTAAATTTTTAGCTCTCATAAGTATATTTGCCTTCTTTTATAATTATTTAGACTATTTCATTTCATTATATATTATTAGCATTGTAAATTATTGATAATTTGTATTTTATAATATATATATCTTAGCTTTGTAAAGCGCCTAGAACAAGTAGTGATATAGACGCTATAGAAATAAAATTTATTATTATTATTATTATTATTATCTACAGAAAGTGCATATGACAGGACATGTTTTATTGCAGAATCTTATAGTTCAATATCTGTAAAAAAACATATCAAAAGTTTGAAAATGTTTTGAACAATTTTGAAAGCATTTTTTTAGCGTACAAAATACCTGCACATAATACCTGTCCCAAATGAATGCATTTTAAAATGACCTCAATTTGACCTCTATTCTGATCTGTTACAGTAACAAACGTGAACATGGCCGAGGTATAAACATGGCAGACGATATCGCACAAATTCCTACAAGCGACCCATTGCTGTCCAATACGAGTCAATTATGGCAAAAGAACGCATCATGGGAAACCCAGGAAGAAGTGTTTCAATTATCTGACACTTTTAAAGCTAGCGATATGATTGGTTTAAAGCCGATTTATAGGAAAGATCTACCATCAAACTATATTGCTTATTGGGAGATCAAATTCAATTCCAAGACAGGCGAGAAATATGTGATCATATCGGCAGGTAAGTTATTCCACATGATGAAAAATAGGCAGTCTATGACTGCATGTAGCTACTGTAAATAGTGACAACTAAGGTCTAGAAAACAAACATTTACGAAAACTGAACAGCAACTATATACCTTGAGCAAACCATATACTCAAAGCCAACGACTCAGATTTGGAACATTAAACTATTTAGAAGTATGAGAAATCCAAACCAAACCAAGTCATGGCTACCACTATAGTAATCTCACCTTCATTGTTACTTCTCAGCTAAAGAGACTGGTGACCATCGTCTTGCCCAAGAAGGTGCTCTCCCTAGCCCACTGGATAGACTGTCAGACTCAGCCCTGTTGTTTGGTCATAGATGTCATAAAGTTTACCGACTCACACCAGACGGACTTATGGTTTGTGAAGACAAAAAACTTAAGAGAACTGTCGCTGCAACAAGAGACATAGAAACAGACTCAGAGGTGAGTTCAGCTATTTCCAGAATATAATAATAATAATAATATGCCTAATTTATATAGCGCTATATCTCTCAAATAGCTCATAGCGCTTTACAATCTACTAATGTATATATGGAGGACTTATCGGACTGCTGAAAACCAGCAGTTTACAATCATGAGTGTTGTTAGTGAATGCCTCCGAGGCCTGACTGTTGTACCGGGAGACAATCCCAATATTGGTGTAGTTGGGGGAGGGAATCGAGAGGGAAAGGAGGGAATGCCATGCACCCAACCCAGGGTATATTTGACATACACCTATTTCAAAAAACGTAATCAAAGCTGCATTCCACACTCTGAAGTCTGCAAAGTATGTCACTATTTCTTCTTTTGTTATCGTTTTTTTATCTACCACTGCAACAACTTGTTATGGTACGTATATAACACAACTTGTTCTATAAAAAACATGCAAGAAATCTTAAATTATATTCATATTACCGACATCCTTTGCGGGCTTCAGAGTGTGGACTAGCTGTAGCTTCGGCTGCGACAACGATTATTGAAATAGGTGTCTAACATCTAACAGAAATGGCATGTCATGAACATGGAGGTTATTGTTAAGATATTACGTGCATACATCTAAACACAAATAATCAAGGTGCTTACAATCATTATTCTTGTCAAGAACATGGAGGTTATTGTTGAGATATTATGGGCATACATCTTAACATGAATAATCGAGGTGCTTACAATCATTATTCTAATCAAGAACATGGAGGTTATTGTTGAGACATTATGGACATACATCTAAACACAAATAATCAAGGTGCTTACAATCATTATTCTTGTCAAGAACATGGAGGTTATTGTTGAGATATTATTGACATACATCTAAACCCAAATAATCAAGGTGCTTACAATCATTATTCTTGTCAAAAACATAGAGGTTATTGTTGAGATATTATGGGCATACATCTAAACACGAATAATCAAGGTGCTTACATTCATTATTTTTGTCAAGAACATGGAGTTACATGTAGTTACATATATTTAAAACAGTTTCTCTACCTGGAGAGGACACAATAGAGGGCATAGTTTTCGCAATTCAATAGAAACCAACAATATTTATTGTAAGCTTCGTTTTATTGAAATACGTAAGCTTAACTCATCAAAATCGGCTCAGAAATGCTCAATTCTTTGCACATTTTCTTACCTGCTACCTTTGCTTAAATCCTTCATTTTTCTTAACAGTTACTTTTATCATTTGTAGTTTCAAGAAATTAAGTGGAGAAAGTTGGATAAACAAGTCCAAAAAGCTTTGCCAAGATTCAAGAAAGTTTGGGAAGAGCATTCAAAACGCGTGATGAAGTTGCCCCAGTGGAGAAGATTCAAATGGCTGTCAATGAAATCTGGTGAGTTGGGGCTCCTGTGGTATAACACAGGAAGCCCATGAATAATGAAAGCTATGTAAGAAAATTAAGAATGATGATGATAATGATAGTGATGGTCATGATGATTTTGACGATGATAATGGTGGATGATGGTGGTGATGATGATGATAATGATGATGTTAGTGATAATTATGATGGTGGTGATGATGACGATAACTGATGATGATGGTTGTTGTTGTGAATATGATGGTGATGATAATGATGATGATGATGTTAATGATTATGATGACCAGAACGTTTAAATAATGCTGATCATTAAAATCTCAATTACAATAATAGCTTAATATTTTACATTTGTCTTTCAGGTCAAAAACCAACGCAAGAAAGCAATCACAAAGACGACGATGATGATGATTCCAATGATGACGATGATGATGATGATGATGATGATGATGATGATGATGATGATGATGTTGAAGAGCTAGGAATCAAGCCAGGAGAAATGTTCCAAATCCCTCTCGGTCCGGGCAGCTTTCCAGAGGGTCAGTGCAAGATCAAATTCGTTGGACTTCGAAATTCCAAAATGCACGGAAAGCGACGCAAAACTTGGTCGAATCGTTGGCAACGTCGCCTCTGTCGCGTCCTCGATAACGCATGTGAGGGGTCCGACTTTACGATAGTTAAGCAGCGTTACGTAGAGAAGACGTCAATGGGGCGTTACGTTAAGCTGCAGATTAAAGCGGACAACCGTTACGTACGTAGGCAGCTTCAAGGTCAGGAAGTGCGTTTCCGTATCGAGATACGTATGAATCGTAAGAAAGCCGTCGTTATCAACTACGGAATTATCCTGAAGCACTCCAGGACGGGACGTTCGCTCAGGCTAAGAGGGTTTGATCATTATAGTATTCCGTACCGGAAGTGGTTCCCAAGCTACAAGCAGCATCATCACGGCCATTGTTTGACGGGTTCTGCAGCTGTGGCCTGGGGTATGGTGTTGGGGTACATGGACAACTTAGGTCACCGGGCTCCTCAGTTAGGATATCCGTAAGTTGAATAGATATAGTTTAACTGTGATGATGATGATGATAATGATAATGATGATTATTTAAATGATGGTGATGGTGCTGGTGGTGATAATGATGATGATTATGGTGATGATATGGTGATGATGGTGATGATGATGATAATGATGATTATTGGTGATGATGATTATTGGTGATGATAATAATGATGATTATGGTGATGATAATGATAATGATGATAATTTAAATAATGGTGATAGAGGTAATGATGATGATGATTATGATGATTATGATGATGATGGTTGATGGCCACTGATTTTAAGGATAAGAAATTCAATAGTACCAATAATTACTTGACTGTAGTTTCTCCGTCCGTCTGTCTACATCCTAAATTATTTTCTTTACTTTACTTTTTACAGGAAAAACATAATCGGCCACTCCTCAGACCCAGTCCCTCTCTCCATGAACAAGACCGCTGAACGATTCATCGAAAAGATCCACAAAACACTCGACAGCGCATGCTCAGCATCTGGAGCCGCTGACACCTCACCATCTAAAATGAAACGAATCGGGAAATTGATCAAGAACAAAAAGTTGCATCTCGTCTTTGAGAACGACCGACAACGTGCGACATCGCGCGCGATAAAATTGCTCAAACATGGCTTCCCTGTGATTGTAAGTAAAGAACGGGGAACTCCACGGCGTCATCATTACGCAGTGGCTACTCAACTACGACAACGGCTTCGTTATTATCGAAGCTGTAGCGAAGGAAAATGTTCGGAATGGCGAACCGAGGCCGAGAATGAAATGTTCGTCCACATGGGACTCGGCCCGAAAGGAGACAAGTGGGAAAATGTAGAAACCTATTTTATGGCTGCAGTTATTAAGCCTTGAATTGAACAGAAACATTTATGAACTGGAAATTTAGCATTAATTTGGAAAAGAGGATATTTTACGATTGCTCGCCGATTATTTACACAGTGATGTACGAAGGTCGAAGAACAATAGCGATAACTGCACGATCATAGCCGACAATTATCCGAACATTGTCGATTGCGATGTCAGTGAATAATACCGATCGTTATTCGGACATCAGTATACTCTACACAAATATTGCCGAACAATTCCGACCACTTAACGAACATTGCCGATCTTGATACGAACATTTAGGTGTACTCCCTAAGAGACATTGGTGTTTTTACTACGAATATTGTCAAACATTGGCGATCTCTTCACGAACATTGGCGAACACTATACGAATGGTTCCGATCACTGCACGAACATTTGCACTATTGGGCAGTGTCGACATTCAAATTACGAAAACAGTCGATGTACTTTACTTCGTCGTGTGACCACGACAACCACATGCACGTTACTAAGGCAACAACTAGCATGTCACTTTGACAACCATACGCGTGTTACCAGGAAAAATAGTATTGTTAATGCAGCGTTTATGTTACCACGACCACTTTAGAAACATGTTGCCAAGACAACCGCATGTGTGTTACCAAGGCAACTATGTGAATTGCATGTTACTATAGTAATAACTTATAAATATTGTATACAATGGCGTAGTTCAATTTTGTAAATAATGTCAATTTTAGACGTTTTTAACTATAGCTGAATATCTAGAAATTTTTCTATAGTTTCTGCTAGCTTTGTCAACAGCCTTTTTGGTTGAATTAAACCAAGAAAGACTTGGTTTATCCAACAGTGTAGCCTTACATGTTTCTCAGTGTTGAATGGTGTTAAGTACAGAATGCGATGTTCTGTAATTCATGTACATTTGTATCTATTCTTGAGTATATAACAAAGTGTAATAAAAAGTTTTCCTTTTTAAAATATTGCGTTAACTTTGTGTTTATAATGAAGTGCGCGAATCTTTTAAAAAGTTATATTTCAAAATGATGATCAAAGTCCTTTAATATTTCATTCCAAAATAAACACTCGATACTACAGTTTCAAATTATTTCGTGCTCGATCACAAGGCGCTCTAGCTTACACTGCCCTAGGCCCTTCACAGTTACCTGCGCCATCTTGAATGGTAGCCGGGCCATTGCATCGAAGCGAGACGAACGTTGAGCAAGCGATGATAGAGACCTTTTAACACCTTGCGGGACAATTATTCACGTGTCTCTATCATTGCAAGCTCAACGTCCGTCTCACTTCGATGCAAAAGACTGGCTACCTTTCAAGATGGCGCAGGGTACTGTAATGGGAGACTATTTTCTCAGCACCTTGTCTCGCAATGCTTGAATTGAAAAAGCGGCGTTGCAAGTTGTTGAAAAGTAAAAAATATTGCAAGACAGCTTCTGTTATAATGCAATTCATCAGCAATTTGTTTCGCAACGGCATTGCGAGATAAGTTGCTAAAACTATTACAGTGTAAACAACGTTATATTAAAAATGTTTCATTACTTTTTTTTCGTGTTGAAATTATGATTTGCCTAAATAATTCGACAAACTTTTTGAAAAAGCTGTAAAGACGCATAAAAAAGTTGAAATTTGAATTCACCTGCAAGACGCTTTGAATGATGTCATTCAATATACCAAGCTAGTTTGCCACTCCTATGCAGAGTTATTTGACTTGATGAATATTCAATGGCGCTATCCATCAATATTTTGAAAGCTCTTTCAGTCGTAAAGGTATATCCACGAAAAGAAATAAAGTGTTGTATTAGAATGGTTTTCATTAACCCATGAAACACACTTCGTGTCAAATGTTGAATTTTTGTGAAAAACTTTCTGCCAAAGACAACATTTTGCCTCTATAGGACAAGTCGCACAAATTTAGTCTCGTTTGAATTTCTACGGTCGCGAGCGACTTCTGGTTTACATTTACCTGTGGAAAAAATCGTTTTCGCCAGAAATAATACGATAAATTCAGACAAAAACTTGTTATTACCACATACGCTATACATATTTTCTTTTTATTTTGAAGTGAGCAGTTCAAACAAGTGATAATACTGAAAAATATCTAAAATTCAAAGGTATAAATCTACTAGTATTTCAGTCTGTTATCAAAATGCATCGAGGAAAAGTTTCGAGTTGTCAAGCATTTGGACTGAATGTTTCGATAAAATTCACTGAAAACTGGTACTAAATTTATTGCTCTTTTCCAAAACAAAATGAATACAAAATATGTTGTCTAAATTCACAATCTACTTTCCCCCGAATTCTAGAAAACATTATCATAAAATAACTTTCAAAGTCATTTTTTTAGCTTGAAATATGAATTATTTGACTTCCGTAAAGTCTAGTTGCCGAGTGGCTTCAACTTCGTTTCATTTTGGTTGTGCTTTCCTAGCTGTTTACATTCCGCTCAAACCTAGAGTTTCACATCAATTATTCATGTGATTCTGCGACCATTTTATGATAATATATTCTAGCAGGTACTTTGGAGCGAAGTTAAACTCAACTCTTTACTGTAAACAACACCAGTCAACCTGCAGACAGAGCTGAGAAGACTACTTTGCCAAGCTCGCACTACAACTTACAAAAATGGCGGTTGTTTTCAAAGTTTTCGCCTTCTTTTTTGTCCTTGCAGTCCTCTTCTCTCTCGCAGAAACAAGTAAGAAACATTATCTTCAGTCATTTTCTACTATTTATTTGCTATTGGGATAGTATTTTCCACTGCAAATATGTGAAACTCTTGCGTATTTGCTCTTGGGCTGCGCTCCAAAATTAAAAATGCACAAAGCTGCTTTCTTTTTAGTAACTTTAAAATGTTTAACTTTTATAGAATATTTTACAATTTCTATTTATCTGCAAACAACGAAAAACAATTTGCGACTGTAGACTTATTAGATGCATTTTTGTTTTCAAGAATTTGCAAGAAAATTCATTTTTTTATTTTAAAGAGTGACTCTATATATATTAAACAAATGAATTTTTGCAAATTCGTGAAAACAAAAATGTATCTTTTTGACATTCGATTGGATATTTTAGTATAATACAAGTTACAGCGATGTTAAACAATTTCATTCCGCCCAAAAACCATCATTTAAAATTCACTACTTACCAGTTAATGAGATTCAGGGATCAAAGTCTCCTGCATTTTTACTCCCGTTGCAGCCCACACTTAGTCTAGTTTAACCGCTAGTTATCGTACATTTTTACTCCAATTGTTTCCTTAGAAACACTGACGCAGCCCACACTAGTTTAACCGCTAGTTAGCACACATTTTTACTCCAATTGTTCCCTTATAAACACCGACGCAGTCCTCACTAGTTTAACCACTAGCTATCATGCATTTTTACTCCGATTGTTTTATTAGAAACATCGAAGCATGCAGTCCACGCTAGTTTAACCTCTAGTTATCGTACACTTTTCTCCAATTCTTCTCTTAGAAACATCGACGCAGTCCACACTTATTCAACCGCTAGTTATCATACATTTTTACTCCAATTGTGTCCTTAGAAACATCGACGCAGTCCACGCTAGTTTAACCGCTAGTTATCGTACATTTTTACTCCAATTCTTCTCTTAGAAACATCGACGCCGTCCACGTGCACACTAATTTAACCGCTAGTTATCGTACATTTAACTCCATTTTTCCTTATAAAAATACCGACGCAGTCTACACTAGTTTAACCGTTGTTGTTTTTAAGGGCGTTTGCCTGTATTCAGCGAGTTAAAAGGAGCCTACCCCGCCGATGACAAATATGGCGGTCGATACCCTGGCCGTGTGCTAATGAGCGCTATTGGAGCAGACAACACCACGACTACACCAAACGACACTTGTCCTCTCCGCATAAGTACCATGTTAAACCTCATCAAAGGTCACGCGATCACCCAGCTACCATACGGTAAATTAGTAATTACACCCTCTTCGAGAAAGTTTGTCACCCGAAAAGCACACAAGCTAGTGGCGCAAAGGATCATGGATCAGTTCAGAAACTAAATGTGCATTCGGAACGCCTTTCTTGTTGTTTGATAAGTCAAAACGGACATTTCTCAATAACATATTGACAAGTGTAGCAATGTGGCCATGAAATCCATGCATTCTAATAAAGTATACATATGTAACCCATAATCCCCTGCGCTACTAGCTTTTAGGCTTTTACTTCACGGGTGACAAAGTTTCTCGGAAACAGTGTAAACAGTCAATTTAAAAAGGTTGTCAAAAATGATGATAAAACAACTAAAGTTGTTGTTGAGATATTATTGGCATACATCTGAACACAGATAGTCAAGGTGCTTACAATCATTATTCTTGTCAAGAACATGGAGGTTATTGTTGGGATATTTAGTGTTGCTTACAATCACTATTCTCGTCAAGAACATGGAATGTTATTGTTGAAATATTTAGTGTTGCTTACAATCATTATTCTTGTCAAGAACATGGAGGTTATTGTTGAAACCTTTAGTGTTGCTTACAATCATTATTCTTGTCAAGAACATGGAGGTTATTGTTGAGATATCTAGTGTTGCTTATAATCATTATTCTTGTCAAGAACATGGAGGTTATTGTTGAGATATTTAGTGTTGCTTACAATCATTATTCTTGTCAAGAACATGGAGGTTATTGTTGAGATATTTAGTTTTGCTTACAATCATTATTTCTGTCAAGAACATGGAGGTTATTGTTAAGATATTATGGGCTATTCGTTGTGTTTAAGGTGTCAATCGAAATCAATATCACTACAACACCTTCAAAAACGCTAAGAGTAGTTTCAACATGTATTTCATGTTTGACCGCGATGGACTGGTAAAACACCTAGTGCGCATGTACGGACTTCCTCTGGAAAGCTGGACGGTAAGTGATGGATTTTGTAGTATTACCCAGTAATGCCTTGCGGTTATTGTATTGATGTCATTTGTATTTGAAAGTTAGTAGTAGAACTTGCTTGATTATCTAGTAGTCATTTGCAGCTTTTATTAATTGAATAACTACGTTAAATACCTAGGTCTCGTAATTGATCGAAACTTATCTTGGAACTACCATATAAATTACATAACTTTGAAAATAAGTAAAACCATCGGCATTATCTCTAGATTGCGGCATTATGTTCCATATTCAACCCTACGTACTATTTATCAATCCTTAGTCCACCCATATATCTCTTATGGGCTATCTGTTTGGGGCCAAACTACTAAATCAAACCTAAATAAAATCTTGATTCTTCAAAAACGCGCCCTAAGACTTATGCACTTTGCTACAAACCGTGAACACGCAATCCCTTTATTTGTGGCTTCTGATATCCTCCCACTAGATATGTTTTACTTTCATACTATCTCAGTGCTGATGCACGACGTGTATAAAAATATTGCCCCCCCGAATATTATAAATTTATTCACTCATGTAACATCTGTACATAATTATCATACTAGAGCTGCTAATTCAGGAAATCTTTTTATTCAACGTGGCAGAACATCCAAATTTAACAAATCGTTCTCCTCCACCGGAAGTAGAATCTGGAATGCAGTCCCTGAGAACATACGTCAATCAAGCAAAAACCTATTCAAGTCCAAATTAAAAAATAGTTTGAAGCAAATCTTAGAAGAGGAAGACGCATACTTAAATACTTCGGAAATAATATCAAAAATTTCAAAATTGAAATAATTGGTACCTCAATTGTATTGTATACATATATTTTCTTTAACAGATCTGTAAAAATATATGTGTGTGTATTATTTAATGTAATATATATGTCTATATATTATTGTTATTATTATTTATTTATTTATTTTCGGTTAACATTTAAAACATTACTATTTTTGTAATATATTGAAATAATAAGTATAATTGTAATATCAAAATGTAAATCTCTATCTAAAGTATCTGCACAGCCTGCCTCGACTAGTTATGCTACCTGCAGGCTGCGCACGTAAATCAAATGTACAACATTATATATTTATAGCGGAGCTCCCGCGCGGGCCGAAGGCCCGCGCGAGCGGAGCACCATACTTAAGAAAAAATGGTAATGCATCGAGTCGATTTTGGATGGTTTTTACACAGGAATCCCAAGCGTACGTCCGACGTCCGACGTCCGACGTCCGACGTCCGACGTCCGCGCCCATCGCGATGATGATTGGTTGTTACATTTTGGCGGGAACGAAAGTGACGCGCGCGCCAACTGTAGACAGCAAAGTTGTTGTTTTAATTTATCGACAAAAAAGTCAAACAAACCACAACAAAATACTTCTTGCTAATAGCAGAGCTTACATTAATACAAAATAACAACGGAGAAAGATGAACTTAGCTTCGAAGAACAAAGAGAGTTTTGACCGAAGAAGAACATAAACTTGAAGGACACAAAAACGAAGAAATTATACTAAAGAAAAGCAAAAGACTGATTCCAAAAGATCAAGAAAAACCTATTTGTAGATACCTTCGTGGAAGAATATTAAAAGACTACAGCAATTCAAAAAAAATTGATAAAGAAGCGACCTTGTTTGTTATGAAAACTGTCTTCAAATCGCTTCCCTCGGCACAGTTTATTGAAGGATTTTCAAGCATGGCAGTTGAACTATGAACAATGTTTAAACCATCAAAATTCAAGTACATACATTTATTCGTCAAAATATGATCAATGTCATTGAAGAGAAGAAAACCTCAGGAAAATAATCACCGATGAAAGTAAGTTCAAGATTATTATTTGTTACAAGTTTTTGAGATACAAAAAAACTACTTAATTTGATATACCGAGCGTGAAAAAAAAAACACCTAAAAACTTGCTATAATTAAGCCTCAAAAAGGAAAAATCCGTTCTCTGTTTTATTATAGAAAGAAAAGAGAAAAGGTTTATCTCCATTTTATTTACTTTTTTAGATAAAAACCGTACATGAAACGATGTTTGTGCATGTGTAAATTGTACTTTGGTCGATTGAAAGGTGTTTATTTATGTACTTTTTAAACCTCATAAACAGAAAACATCAAAGATAAATTCAAATACAAACACAATTTAAATTCATTTGGTTGAATAACTTCTGTTTATTTAGCAATATTGACTATTTTATGCTTACTAAACGAGCTTTTTTTAGTAGTTTTTACTTCAAAGTCGAAAATGATGTTTTACACAAAGTTTTTCATAATAAAATACCTTGTTTTAAAATCCTTGTCTTTTCAAATCGATCTTGTGCTGGTAGAACTTATTCTTGAGGCTTTTAATTCCACTTGAAAATAAGTTTTGTTTTGAAGATTTGCCATGACTACTTTTTAGTAAATTCAATACGATAAAACTGTTGTTTTTTTTTACAAAGAAATGCTTTAAAATTTCCTTTTTTCCTTTTAATACATAGTTACCATTCTATTAAGGTCTAGTTCAAATAATGTTTTTGTCAATTTGAAGCTCAAAATCTTGATTTTTCTCAGCGTTTTGTCTCGCTTTTGAAGCAAAAAGGTGCCTTGGCATTGCTGAAACGCGCCAAAAATAGAACTTGTCACGTTGATTTGAAAAGACTGAAAAAACGCATAAAATTAAAACAACAACTCCATGGCCATTACAGCATAGTTACATTTACTACAATTTTCTACTTACAGAAAAGTAATATCCATTGATAGTTTATCTATAAACTTGTTTTTAAAATCCTTTTTTGATGAAAAAACTTTGTGTCGATGATATGCATGACAACTTTCCTCGCTATCGCTAGCTAGCCGTGGATATTCTTGTACTTTTCATTTTGTAATTTCAGTCTTGAGGTGAATTGAAACCTGAGGAAGATCCTCATATTTCAGGGTTTTTTTGCCATGTTTTTTGTTTCTTTAACTTTTTTTTCGGCGAAGATCGTCCTTTTACTATAAATATTTTGATCGGACGTTTACGGAAATGTTCGGAAGTTACAAAATCCAACGCACGGGAGTATAGCTGGGGAAGCCAATTTTTACGCTCAGGAGAAGGGTAAGGTGTTTTGGTGTTGCTAAAAATATCTCGGATGTGAATTTACATGGCACGCGGGCTAGTATAGGAGTTTCGCTCTCTTATTTATCCTCTCTTGATATATCCCAGAATGATATTTCTCGTTTTTTTGTTAAGTAATCTTGAACAGTAAGAAATAGTATTTCTTTCAAATACGACAAAAAGCGTCTACATCATCATGTACAGTTTTTATGACCCATGCACAAAAACTATTTACATGCGCATATTGATGTTGTAAGAAAACTGAAAAACTGAGAGCTCCGCTATTAGGTATTACCTAATTTGTATATTAAATAAATTGAATTGAATTGAATGAATGAATGAATGAATGGATGAATGAATGAATATATGAATGAATGGATGAATGAATGGATGAATGAATGGATGAATGGATGGATGGATGGATGGATGAATGAATGAATGAATGAATGAATGAATGAATGAATGATTGAATAAATGAATGATTGATTGTATAAATGAATAGTAATCGTAATGGTCTCCTGATGAATGAATGAATAAATGATTAAATAAATGAATGGATAACTAAATAAATGAATGAATAAATAAATGATTGTATAAATGAATAGTAATGGTCTCCTGATAAATGAATGAATAAATGATTAAATAAATGAATGGATAAATAAATAAATGAATGAATAAATTGTTGAATGGAAGAATGAATGAATGACAGACAGACAGATAGATAGATGAAATAGACGAATGAACAAAAAAACAGATAAATAAATAAATGAATGAATGAATAAATTAAAACTATCTATCTTATTTCAGCCCACAAGTTTCAATGGCATGAAAGGAATCATGGTTCTCAACATCACACAAACTACGCATGTCCCGTGCAGTGCGTTATTATGGGATAGCTATAACTTCTACCAGGCCTATGGGTATCTACAACACACCAATCTTAGTCGTGTGTACTTCTGGCAAACACCTGATGGTATGACATTATCATCATCATCATAGTTATCTTATCTTTACTGATTTGATCATCATCATCATCACTACTTTCATCATCATCATGATTATCAAATCAATACCACTACCATTCTCATATTTGGGGGGAAATATTGAGGAGGGGGAGGGAGGTCATGTTATTTTCGGAAGCTATATAGGGTAGGGGGCTATAAAGGGGGGGATGTTGTCACTAATTGTATGCAGCTCCATCACCATAATGATTATCATCATCATGACCTTCAAATTCACGTACACCATCATCACCACCACTATCATCATCACCATATTCATTACTATCATCACCATCAAGCTAATAACCATTTCTTGTTATTATCCAACGGCAGAGTCATGTCAGATCAATGTCAAAAACGACGGTGGGAGTAGTGGTGGTTTGTTTTGTTTTCCGTCAACGTCGAAAGTAGAACTAGAATCAGGTGAACAGGTCTCCATGAAGGATTTACAGATAGGTCAACGTGTGAAGACGATGACTAAACACAGAACTATCAAATACACCCCGGTAAGTACCCAAAACATCAAATCAAACGATCAAGCTGATTTACAGAAGGTTGTCAGTATAGAAATATCTATACTTAAATTATACACCTATTTCAAAAATCGTTGTCGCAGCCGAAGCTTCAGTCAACACACTGAACCCTGCAAAGGATGTCGGTATCTCTTCTTTGCTATCAATTCATTCATAACATACTTTGGATGAACGTGTTTGTGTTGTATGACCATAACACTGTTACAGTGGTAGATGATGAAACACTGATATTTCTTTAAAAACGTGTTATAAATCACAAATTATGTTCATAATACCGACAACCTTTGCAGGCTTCAGAGTGTGAACTGTAGCTTCAGCTGCAACAACGATTTTTGAAATAGGTGTAATCGTCCCCTTTGCCTTTGCATCGAAGCGAGACGAACATTGAGCTGCAATGATAGAGACACGTGAATAGCCAGCTATACAGGCTACCCGTTAATTATTTGTACCGCAAGGTGTTAGAATATCTCTATCATCGCAAGCTCAACGTTCGTCTCACTTTGATGCAATGGCCCGGTTACCTTTTAAAATGTCGCAGGGACTGTGAGGGGGTTTATTGGAAGGACATCGTCTTGACTTGTGTAATTAAGTGAATTAACGAATTCTTCTTACAATTTTTCCAGGTAATAACATTCCTGGACAAGTCATCATCTCACCGCGGGCAATACCTCACCATCATGACGTCATCAGGCATACAAATCACAATGAAACCAGCCCATTTAATATTCCGAATCAAGCCGGATATGACGTCACAAAGGCTCTACAAACCGGAAGCCATCCACGCAGCGAAGATTCGCCCTGGCGATCTAATCTATACCCAGTCCTATGATAAGACCCGCGCGGACAGAGTTGTCGGAGTGGCTATCGGGAGTAATGAAGGAGCCTACGCACCAGTTACTGAAGAAGGGACACTTTTCGTAGATGATGCTCTTGTTTCCTGCTTTGCTGATTTCGAGGATCACGACATGGCACATTATCTGATGGGTCCTTTTCGTGTGTTTTATTACCTGGCACCAAATAGCGTTGGTGCTAAAGGGCACTACATACATGGGTTCTTGAGGGACATTTTTCGTCCTGTCGCGGTTCGTTTGTTCGGAAAGGAAAGGTTCTATCGCGAGCTGTCAGAAAGTTACGTAACCGAAGGTGAATCTATGCCACCTTTTAAGTTGAAGCTTGAAAAGTGAGCTTTGCAAATTAATGCTAATGTTTATAATCAATCAATCAACCAACCAACCAACCAACCAATTAATCAATCAACCAATCAATTGATCAATCAATCAATTAAACAATCAATCAATCAATTAACCAATCGATTGATCAATCAATCAATCAACCAATCAATCAACCAATCGATCAATCAATTGATCAATCAATCAACCAACCAAAGAAGTAATAAACAGTATAAGTTGATTAATAAATACAAACTAGTGGATAACACTGCAACAGAACACTGCAAACAAAACTAAATATGCATAATTGTCTAACTGCACATTATTGTACAAACTAGTGGATAGCACTGCAGCAAAATAGTGAGAACAAAATTAAATAATGACTTTTCAAGAATAATGACTAATTAACTTGTAGATGATAAAGAACCAACGAAATAATGCATTTCGAGTCTACTACTAACTATTACATTGGCTACGGTGTTTTTCAGCCTCTATGTGTACAAGAAAGATGAGTATTTAGTTTGTACAAGTTGATAACAAAAGAAAACAATAGTCTTACACTTACAGTCTTTTCTGTTAAAAATTACAAATAAAACCTCTTATTCCAAAAAATTGCATTGCGTGGAAATTTGTCTTGTATTTTTCATGCCTGAGTGAATGCTTAAGGCCCGGGCAAACAGCTCCAACATTTGCTTCAACATCCGTTCGATTTTGTTGAACCCCCTATGTAACTAAAGCTGTATAAAATTAGTAACAACCCTCCCTCTATATAGCTTCCGAAAAATAACGTGACCCCCCTCAATATTGCCGACCCCCCTAAATTATAATTTTGCTATGCGCATCAACTCGAACCTCGACTTGAAACTATTATTCGAGGTCATTGAGTGGAACTGTGAGAAGGAAACAGACTATTGGTTCACACCGATTTGAATATCCTATCGAATTCAATGACTGTCAGTATTGCTGGACCTAGGCGCTGCCATTGCATACCTCCTTATACATGTACAAGCAAGCAATAAAAACTATGATGTCATTCAAGCATCTAGTCACGTGATGGCAGGCTACCAATTAGTACTCTCGTTGACAGAGTGGGAAATTGAGATGGTGTTCCACACTGCGCCTGTGCGTGTAGCGCAGTCGGTGGTCATGGGGGCGTTTCTGTATAAGTTTAAAACCCTGGCAATGAATAGTTGCTTTACACACAGAAGGTGGGCTGGAAAGTGCTGGAGAAACTACACTCGATTCTAAGAGCAGATATATTGAACAGTCGGAAAAGCTATTGATTTCTGAAAGTCCCGCAAGAAATGTTCTGCATTATTGACTAAAGAAGAGTCCGAATGTGTAATTCAGAAAAACTGTTGTATTCCACTGTTGTTAATGATATATTTAATATAAACTTATTACAATATAAAGCTTTTATATTCAACCATATGGCATCCAAATCAATTGTTAAACTATCTAATGAATTATACCTATTATACTTAGTATTCTATTTGATGCATATCGCTCACAGTTTTCGCATACCACGTCTTCTGGAATTGATGCCTTGTAGTTCTAATAATACAAAATTCAAATGATGAATGGAAGATATGAAAACTAAAAAAAATGAAACAATTAGGGGGTGAATTGATGAATAGATGGAGGGAGGAAGAGAGAGAGAGAGAGAGAGAGAGAGAGAGAGAGAGAGAGAGAGGGGAAGGAAGGGGAAGAGGGATTGACGGAAGGAGGGAGGAAGGGGAAGAGGGAGGGAAGAAGGGATAGAAAGAGGTAGGGAGGGAATGAATGAAATAGGAAGAAAGAAAAATAGGAAGGAAGGACTGAGGAAGGAAGGAAGGAAGGAAGGAAACGGACGCCATACCTTCTAGAAATAATATCATGTTCCATGTCACTTGATTTACGTGCAGCAACGTCCAAAATGTCCCGCGGGATTTCAGCAAGGCGAGCCACGTTGAGGCCATAACTTCTCTGAGCCACACCTTCTACAAGGCGATATAGGAACGTCACAGACGGTTGAACGTGTTTACCGTCATTCTTTTCAGGGGAATGGGGATCAGATGACGTCATAAAAGCCATGTGGTTGTTTGTCACGTGGTTAGGGAAGGTTTTGTCGATCTCAGCGATGTCGGGGTAGTGAGTAACGAACAGTGTAAGGCAACCAATCTATCAGAGGAAGATCCATAAATTATGAACAATTAATGATGATGATGAAAGTCATTGATTACGGTGATTCAGCAATAATAATGATGATGATTATGGTGATAGTGATATTGATTGATTATGATGTAAAAATGATGATGACAACGATGATGATGATGATGATAATGATAATGATGGTGATGATAGTGCTTTGATGATGATAATGATATTGATGATGACACTGATGGTTGTGGTGCGAGTGATGACGATCAGTGATGATGATGGTACTAAGGGGCCGACCATTTAACTTTTTTGGGGGGGGGGGGGGGGGGGGGGATGATTTGGCACGTGCACGAAATTTTTTTTAGCCAGCTGGCATGCGCATGGAATTTATTTGATAGAAATGCAAAGATTTGAGTGGCAATTTTGGCTTGCACGAGATTTTTTTCGGCCCTCTGGGCCGTGCACGAAATTTATTTTCAAAATCCCCCCCCCCCCCCCCCTCAAAAGTTAAATGGTCGGTCCCTAACGGCGATGTTAATTTGTTATTTTTTTGTTCTAATAACAATGGCTGGTAGTCAAAACCATAACAAAATACATCACTGTACGTCCACCTATGGCACCTTGTCAAGGATGTGATGGAGTGTCGCATAGGCCACTGCTATACCATCGTGGGTACTGGTACCCCGTCCTAACTCGTCCAAAATCACCAGAGAACGTGAAGTGGCCTGGTCAAGAATAAACGCTGCTTCCTAATAGAAAAGAACAAAAAATATGATAAGGAAGAAAAATAGAGAAATAAGAATGGATTAATGAATGAATGAATGAATGGATAAATGAATGGATGTATGAATGATTGAATGAATGAGTGAATGAATAAATGAATGGATGAGTGAATGAATGAATGATTGATTGAATGAGTGAATGGATAAATGAATGGATGTATGAATGATTGAATGAATGAGTGAATGAATAAATGAATGGATGAGTGAATGAATAAGTGAATGGATGGATGGATGGATGGATGGATGGATGGATGGATGGATGGATGGGTAAATGTGTACACACTTCCCGGAATCTGAGTACCTGGACGTGTTTGCACACCAACAATCTGGAGACCTATCGGAATGTGGGGGCCCAACTTGGGTCCCCAGATGAATGAGTGAATGAAGGGATGAATGAATGAATGAACGAATGAATAAATAAATGAATAGATGAATGAAGTAAATGGGCGAACGGACAAATGGATGAATGAAAGGATGTATGGATGTATGGATATTTTCTGGGTGAAATTTGCACATTGAAAAGCTGCCTACAAGGCTGAAAGGCCAAACAATTTCGGCAGCTGTTCTAATTAATGATCATTTAAAAATTAAAATCATTAAAACAGAAAGTCAAGGAAAGTGGTTGTTCCGCGATGTGATGTTTCATGCATTTTTCTACTCGAGAAAACATGCGAATTTCAGACAGCTATGTAACAATTGGCATTGTTGGCATCCGTTTAATCAAAGCTGAAGAATCGATTGATGGCGCCAAGTCAACATTGATTTACAAAACATCAAAATTCTCTACTTTTTTGTCATTTTCTTCCTCGTATTTGTACTTAACGAGTCAAGAAACTGTGACTTTTCAAGCAGAATCTTTCACAGGAGCTATTGTGACCATCAATTTTTATTCAAAGTAACTTTTCTGAACTTTTAGAAATTTTAGAACTGACATATTTTTTAAATTAAAATTACAAATAGAAATTTCAGTTTAGTGAACTTCTTTCGAACAATCATTAATTACGACTTTATGCAAATCTCGTCTTATTCATTCAAGAATCTTGTAATTTGTTTCACCCGTAATTATAATTTCGAGTTCGTCATCGAAATGTCGTGTCATTTCACTAGTTTTTTCATGGATGAAGCACAAGCCCCTACTGGCAATGACATGTAATGAATAATGTCATGGTATTCTGATGAAAAACTTCGCTTCGGCAACGTCCTTCGAAGGAACGACTAATAGAAAAGGTTCGCAAATTAAACCCGCTTTGTACAAAAATTATTAAAGGGAGGGGTACCTCAAATCTGCGTTTGAGCCTCATGTTTTCAGAATATTATGTTTAAACTTTTAAAACTTATAAATCAGCCTCATTTCTTTTAGGTGTAAAATGTTTATAGAGTTTTTCCACATTTTATGCAGTTTTCGATAGATTACAAAATCATAGAAAGCTCCCTATCCCGGTTAGGCTAGCACTGACGCACTAATATTTTCCCCTCGGGGTTACGCTAGCAAGTTGTACATGTTCACTTCGCGCTGATTGGTTAGTTTCCTCTGAAGGACTTACTTAGTGTATATTATATGACAATGTGTTGAACATTTCCTACTATAATTCAATCCACGCCGTATGTTGGTTTTACAAACATTTAGGTTTATCATATAACTGAAATTTAGAGCCCAAACAATTATTCGAAGGTACTAAGTTCTGGCCCTGACTTTGACGCACGATATATTTTGCAGCAAACGTATGAAAGGTGATGTTATATTTCTTAGTATTTCGGTAGTTGAACGGCATTATTTTGAAAGAAGAGATGTCAACCAAATGTTCCATGTTAGCGTAAAATATTTTCCATTTGACATTCAAAGATATAAAATAAAGACATGATAGCAATACACCCAGGCATGCGCAGAAAGCGTGTAGTTTTCCGAGAATTATCCACGTATCAAACTTTGTTGTAGATGACTTTGAGAGCAAAATAAATTCCATATATGGTAACAAATTATTAAAACTTTTAAATGTTTAATGTTTAAATGTTTAAACTTTTAAAGTTTTAACTAAGTTTTAAAACAAACTTCACTTCTAAGAAGTTAGTCAGAGCTCTTCTAAGAATTTTTATTTTTATTTTTATTTTATTTTCCAAATTAAAGCGAAAAACCTCTTCCAATTCTTTACTAAGGTGACTGTCAGTTTCGCTTAAAAACCAACGTTATCTATTATAGAACCCAGACAAGAAAAGATTCAAAGAGAACGTAAGTCTACTCAGTAAAACAAATCGTAAATATATGATTCTATAACTCATGGTCTTTTACATTATTATCGAAAAAAACATTACTGACTAAAACGGGACAATATTTGAACGTTCAGGCCATAATATTGAACTTCGAAAGAGCCAAAAACCACAGATTTCTAGTGTGGTAAGCTTCGATACGGCAATATTCGTGAACTTCAAGGCCGATTTTCACCCTTAAAACGAAGGGGCCCCCTGGGGCCCCCTTAAATTTTCTTCAAGTTTGCTATCTAATTCAAAGTAACTTTTCTGAACTTTAAAAAAATTTAGAACTGACATATTTTTTAAATTAAAATTACAAATAGAAATTTCAGTTTAGTGAACTTCTTTCGAACAATCATTAATTACGACTTTATGCAAATCTCGTCTTATTCATTCAAGAATCTTGTAATTTGTTTCACCCGTAATTATAATTTCGAGTTCGTCATCGAGATGTCGTGTCATTTTACTAGTTTTTTCATGGATGAAGCACAAGCCCCTACTGGCAATGACATGTAGTGAATAATGTCATGGTATTCTGATGAAAAACTTCGCTTCGGCAACGTCCTTCGAAGGAACGACTAATAGAAAAGGTTCGTAAATTAAACCCGCTTTGTACAAAAATTATTAAAGGGAGGGGTACCTCAAATCTGCGTTTGAGCCTCATGTTTTCAGAATATTATGTTTAAACTTTTAAAACTTATAAATCAGCCTCATTTCTTTTAGGTGTAAAATGTTTATAGAGTTTTTCCACATTTTATGCAGTTTTCGATAGATTACAAAATCATAGAAAGCTCCCTATCCCGGTTAGGCTAGCACTGACGCACTAATATTTTCCCCTCGGGGTTACGCTAGCAAGTTGTACATGTTCACTTCGCGCTGATTGGTTAGTTTCCTCTGAAGGACTTACTTAGTGTATATTATATGACAATCGATGTGTTGAACATTTTCCTACAAACATTTAGGTTTATCATATAACTGAAATTTAGAGCCCAAACAATTATTCGAAAGTACTAAGTTCTGGCCCTGACTTTGACGCACGATATATTTTGCAGCAAACGTATGAAAGGTGATGTTATATTTCTTCGTATTTCGGTAGTTGAACGGCATTATTTTGAAAGAAGAGATGTCAACCAAATGTTCCATGTTAGCGTTAAATATTTTCCATTTGACATTCAAAGATATAAAATAAAGACATGATAGCAATACACCCAGGCATGCGCAGAAAGCGTGTAGTTTTCCGAGAACTATCCACGTATCAAACTTTGTTGTAGATGACTTTGAGAGCAAAATAAATTCCATATATGGTAACAAATTATTAAAACTTTTAAATGTTTAATGTTTAAATGTTTAAACTTTTAAAGTTTTAACTAAGTTTTAAAACAAACTTCACTTCTAAGAAGTTAGTCAGAGCTCTTCTAAGAATTTTTATTTTTATTTTTATTTTATTTTCCAAATTAAAGCGAAAAACCTCTTCCAATTCTTTACTAAGGTGACTGTCAGTTTCGCTTAAAAACCAACGTTATCTATTATAGAACCCAGACAAGAAAAGATTCAAAGAGAACGTAAGTCTACTCAGTAAAACAAATCGTAAATATATGATTCTATAACTCATGGTCTTTTACATTATTATCGAAAAAAACATTACTGACTAAAACGGGACAATATTTGAACGTTCAGGCCATAATATTGAACTTCGAAAGAGCCAAAAACCACAGATTTCTAGTGTGGTAAGCTTCGATACGGCAATATTCGTGAACTTCAAGGCCGATTTTCACCCTTAAAACGAAGGGGCCCCCTGGGGCCCCCTTAAATTTTCTTCAAGTTTGCTATCTAATTCAAAGTAACTTTTCTGAACTTTAAAAAAATTTAGAACTGACATATTTTTTAAATTAAAATTACAAATAGAAATTTCAGTTTAGTGAACTTCTTTCGAACAATCATTAATTACGACTTTATGCAAATCTCGTCTTATTCATTCAAGAATCTTGTAATTTGTTTCACCCGTAATTATAATTTCGAGTTCGTCATCGAGATGTCGTGTCATTTTACTAGTTTTTTCATGGATGAAGCACAAGCCCCTACTGGCAATGACATGTAGTGAATAATGTCATGGTATTCTGATGAAAAACTTCGCTTCGGCAACGTCCTTCGAAGGAACGACTAATAGAAAAGGTTCGTAAATTAAACCCGCTTTGTACAAAAATTATTAAAGGGAGGGGTACCTCAAATCTGCGTTTGAGCCTCATGTTTTCAGAATATTATGTTTAAACTTTTAAAACTTATAAATCAGCCTCATTTCTTTTAGGTGTAAAATGTTTATAGAGTTTTTCCACATTTTATGCAGTTTTCGATAGATTACAAAATCATAGAAAGCTCCCTATCCCGGTTAGGCTAGCACTGACGCACTAATATTTTCCCCTCGGGGTTACGCTAGCAAGTTGTACATGTTCACTTCGCGCTGATTGGTTAGTTTCCTCTGAAGGACTTACTTAGTGTATATTATATGACAATCGATGTGTTGAACATTTTCCTACAAACATTTAGGTTTATCATATAACTGAAATTTAGAGCCCAAACAATTATTCGAAAGTACTAAGTTCTGGCCCTGACTTTGACGCACGATATATTTTGCAGCAAACGTATGAAAGGTGATGTTATATTTCTTCGTATTTCGGTAGTTGAACGGCATTATTTTGAAAGAAGAGATGTCAACCAAATGTTCCATGTTAGCGTTAAATATTTTCCATTTGACATTCAAAGATATAAAATAAAGACATGATAGAAATACACCCAGGCATGCGCAGAAAACGTGTAGTTTTCCGAGAACTATCCACGTATCAAGTTTTGTTGTAGCCGGATGACTTTGAGAGCAAAATAAATTCCATATATGGTAACAAATTATTAAAACTTTTAAATGTTTAATGTTTAAATGTTTAAACTTTTAAAGTTTTAACTAAGTTTTAAAACAAACTTCACTTCTAAGAAGTTAGTCAGAGCTCTTCTAAGAATTTTATTTTCCCAAAGCGAAAAACCTCTTCCAATTCTTTACTAAGGTGACAGTTTCGCTTAAAAACCAACGTTATCTATTATAGAACCCAGACAAGAAAAGATTCAAAGAGAACGTAAGTTTACAAATCGTAAATATATGATTCTATGCATTCCTATTCAAATCCTATGATCCAAGTGCTAAAACAATGAAATTCACCCATAATTTTCTTATTTTTTTAGAATGGGCAATTGGTGGTCTTGTCGCATAGGTAAGTAAATGAATGAAGTTTTATATATATGAATAGTGTCATTTATACGCAATCTATATAGAAGTTATTTAATGATCAAATTTCAATGCTATTTTTTTAATATCAGCTTCGTTTGTTGTAAACAGGTTATCATTCAGAACCATGGAGGGTAATTAAAGGCTGGGGTAAAAGGTATGTTGTACAGTGTCGTATATGTTAAAAAAAACCGTTGAATATTGATAACTGAAAGATTAAAATTACTCAGGCGGTGGTGGACACGCCTCGCAAAGCACGATGGTTTTAATTGAAAAATTTACTCATTAGCATCTGGATTGAAAAGTGTAAACAACTAGGTTGCTCTGTTATTCAATGGATATTAAAGGTCTTCTTCAATATTTTCGACACATAATATTCCCTATACACATAACCACGCTTTCTAGTAAATCGATAGGGTTGTTGGATCCACAGATATTGAACAAATATTGAACTTCGAAAGAGCCAAAAACCACATTCAAGTGTGGTAAGCTTCGATACGGCAATATTCGTGAACTTCAAGGCCGATTTTCACTCTTAACACGAAGGGCCCCCTGAGGCCCCCTTAAATTTCCTTTAAGTTTGCTATCTAAAGAATGTGTCTGTGCAAAAAAAAATGAAGGATTCTAGCTACGTTTCAGAGTTCGACGACGAAACAAATCAAAAGTCACCTGAACAACTGGACAGATTTTAGGTACTAAAATACTTTATATGTACTTGAGAATCTATCCAGGCAAAATTCATGTATCCACCTTCACATTGCATAGAAAAGTTTTGTATATATGTTCAAAATAATTTTTAATGAGCGAAATAAATGACACACTTGGAAAATTTAGTTCGCAAAAAACTTCAAAACAGTTCGAGTAAATCGAGCCTTCTCATTGGATGTAAAGGGTCACGTGGAGCGTGTCCGATGCCGCCTGAAAATGACTTAGGTTATTGGGGGAAAAAAGCGAAGAAAGCGAACGTCAACAAAAGCTTTAGAAGTCGATCGAAAGAAGTAATTGACTATTATTGAATATCACTGCTTTGTCTTAGGCGTCGCTGTTAATCCCGATTAGTAAACAGAAGCAAAGTACACGGGAAACAAATCCGGCTTTATCTCGCGTTGAGATTTTAGAATATTTACGAACTTTGGGAAGTTAACTGCCCCGCAGTTTTTAACCAATCGGCAATAAACTAGTCAGACCGGTAGCCATAATATTGTACTCTAAAAACGTGTATCTGTTTTTTGATTTATTGTTTTGATCAAAGTCATGATCGATAAACTAAAGAAACCCTACAAATTTAGAACCTTTAAGTTTGAAAATTAACAAGAAAATAACCAAGCGTTGAACCAAAAAAATGAGACACGTTATTGTAAATTGACATGTTTAGATTCTGTTTACCGATCAATCAAATCCGTACAATAGAAACTGCGGGGCACTTAACTCTTCAGATTTCAGCATAGTTAATAGCCCCCAAAATCCAAGAAAATCACACAAAAACGTTCCTAAACTCATGGTCTTTTACATTATTATCGGAAAAAACATTAATGACTAAAACGGGACAATATTTGAACGTTCAGGCCATAATATTGAACTTCGAAAGAGCCAACAACCACAGATTTTTAGTGTGGTAAGCTTCGATACGGCAATATTCGTGAACTTCAAGGCCGATTTTCACGAAAACGAAAACGAAAGGAGTCGCATCGCGGGAAAATCATAATAACTTCAAAGAAGGAATATTATGAAGCATTGAAGAAATATCGCTGAAACAAAAGTGCCTCCCGTAAATTGAAACTACGCACGCTGAGTCAGAATATCAAGTACTTAGTAAGACAGAAACACGGTGAATATCTTGATAAAATTGAGAACTCACTTAGTACCAACCCGAAGGTGTTCTGGACCTACCACAAAGTTATTCTTCGACATAGAACAAATCAGAGTGTTGTTATATCATACCTTGATGAATCAGCTAATACCCCAACTGGAAAAGCTCGACTCCTCAACTCTTACTTCTCCTCCGTATTTCTTGCTCCAAACACCAATGCAGACATGGAAAATCTTTCACTTACTCCAAAGTCTGACCAGGAAATACGCCATGTAACACTCACAGAGGATGAAGTATTGAAGTGTCTGAGTATTCTGGATACCACAAAGTCTAGTGGCCCTGACGGCATTCCTCCTTTGCTTCTAAAAGAATGCAGTCAAGAAATCGCAACTACTATCTGTGCACTTTTCAATCAATCACTTATTACTGGTCGCCTTCCTGCTGAATGGAAAGCTGCTGATGTTACGCCTATTCACAAAAAAGATTCAAAGGAACTAGCTGAAAATTATAGACCAATTTCACGGCTCCTGCCTATTCTGAGTAAAGTACTAGAAGTAATATTTAAAGGCCGACAATGAGGACCAGACGGGGGTTTCAAGTCCGAGGCGAAGCCCCTATGTAGTGATGATGTTGATTTTTCTAACCAGTGTGAGCTCATGCGTACGTTTTTTATTCAACGTAGTTATCCTGATGAAGTTGTTTCTCGTGCTCTCACTAATGTCAGCCGTGTATTCGCCCTCACTCCTAACGTACGCACCACTAACAATCGTACTCCTTTCACTCTAACTTACCATCCACTCAATAACAATGTTAAGCCGTATTAATCGTAATTTTAATTAACATTTTCAATGAACGTCCTCTTTTTTCCTTCAAGCGTGATCGTAATATTCGTAATTTTCTTGTCAGGGGCGTTTTGCCTAACGACAAAGATCCTGGCACTTTGCGTTGTTCTCGTAAGCGTTGCAAGACATATTGTTTCACGTACATCTGTACAATCTTCGCATCGCATTAGTGACCATTTTACTTGTGTTACCCCTAATGTTATTTATTATATTCAATGTACTTTGTGTAACCAGCTATATGTCGGAGAAACTAGTAGACGTCTTGGCAATCGTATCCGCGATCACGTTCGTGATGGTGATATTAGGGAGCTTTAGAGTTGACAACAAGTACGAGATTGAGTAGGAGTACGAGTTTTAAAATTGGCCTTGTGTGTTTTGTTGATACTGAATTACATTCCACTTCTTGTTTTTATTCATTTGGTATCTCAATCTACACACAGGACTACACTTCATCATCAACAACACACAGAAGGACAATTTCAAAACTTCTACTCGTACTCAATCTCGTACTCGTTGTCAAATCTAAAGTTCCCTTTTGGCACGAAGACAACACAAAGCCAGTCTCCCGTCATTTTAATTCTGCTAATCATAACATTAAGTAATGGTGTGTGTAAGAAGTAGGCAGGCAAACGGCAATGGAATGCAGAAAGGTGCTAATAGACCTGAAGCGTAATGACGTCACACTTTTGCATTGTGGGATTGACAGAGGTCGTAGACAAACAAAATGGCGGCCGCTTGGCAACCATGAAAACAAAATGTTGTGTTCTTTTTTGTATGTCAGAGAGAAAATACCATTCTCTCTTAACGTTCCACAAGATACCAAATGAAAAGAAAAAGAAACGGGAATGGATTAAGGTCATTAAAAGTAAACTACTAGAAAAGGAAAGTAAATGGAAACATGTATGTAGCTTGCACTTTGGCGGCGGTCTAATCCGTCCATCTCATTGGTTAAAACATGAAAATCTGCCATAATTTCAAAACTAATCGGATTTTTTAATATTTTATTTGATATCTAATTCCCTTTTCATCTAAGATTTCCTGAGCCTTTATATATCAAAATTTCTATGTGGGGAACATATCAAATTGTAATCGTCTTGTGGCTATTGTTATGAGCGCTTATGATTGGACGAGATCTTTTAGTACAAAAGAAACTGAGTTTTTGCACATTTTATTTTTAAAATGTGTTACCTATAGGCTGATACACCTATTTCAATTAACCTTGTCCATCTGGAATGATCGATCTGAGACCGATAGGAATTGTGGGAGCTCGTTAAACTGCAAATACACTATTATAATCACACTCAAATATTAATGTTACTTCTGAAATACTATTATCCATAATTAGGCACCATTCAAGTGTGATTAAAACAACACATTTGGAATTTATTGAACTCCCACAATTCCTATCGGTCTCAGATCAACCATTCCAGATTGACAACGTTAATTGAAATAGGTGTATACTTTCAGTCTGAAAACTAAGACATTCTTATGTGGGGAGGTTGCTATTGCCGCATAACAATAGAGAGTTGCGTACTTCTTACACAGATCATTACTTAATCACATGACAGCTTTCGGTTTATGTCGTATTACTGGAACTAACAATAACCGTAAATCTAAAGAAATGCGACTAATTTATTCCTTAGGTACACAGCAACCTTTCGGCATGAATTAACGATTCGCTTTCAATTAATTTTTCCATTGTTCTTTAACTCCTCCTACATTTTATATCGCCTTTGATTGGTTCATCACTTTTCCCGCTTCTTATTTATACTCAGTATCTCTCTTAGGGGCTGTTTATATGATGGCGAGTTGTCCAGGCTAGCCGGGATAACTCTATTGTTTTGTGTTCCCCGGGGAATTCACGCTTCCATATAAACAGCCCCTTAGTTTAACTCTTTTACTCCGACGAAAGGCTAAAGCTCGAAACGTTAGTCAACATTTTTTACCGTGTTACAAATTTCATTATATTACCTATCTCCACTATATATGTTATGCTTTTATAAAAAAAACAAGAATTTCTGAAAGTTTTTAGACAGTAAAATTCAGATTAAAGTTTATGGAGCAAGAATCCTTATCTTCATCTAAAAAACTCGACACGGTTAAGATTTCTTTTGCACATTTCTTATGAATAATTAACGAGTTTGTGAAAGTTATGTTAAAGCATTCGAATGCCTGGTGAAATGCATTGAAATTTTTATTCGTATTAATTGCGTGACTTTGACGTTTATCAATTACAGTGCAAGAGATGAACTAAAATCTGAAGTACAAGGCCTTCGCCCTCATACCAGTCTAGATGTGCAATCATACAACATTATTCTAACGGGTCAAATAGGCTCCGGAAAGTCCAGTTTTGTTAACAGTATCAGTAACATCTTCAAAGGATCTGTAACTCCAGGTAAAGCAGCAGTAGGGCAGAAGGCATACAGTCTTACTAAAAAGGTAAGTTCATAAAGACTCGCGTGACTTTCAAATGCTTTCCTCAGTTAAACGATCGGGTATCGGTTTTATGCTTTTGGGGAGTAAAAATCGTTCTTACCCTGCCCTTTTCGGTATTTTTTACGCTCCCGACAAGCATACCCGGTACTTTTAAGATATCAGGGGACCTTCGCGACCGATGTTAAGGAGGCTCGGGTCAGTATTTTTCGCGCTCACCCAGCGACGTTTGAAAGGCCGTAGTTCCTGCGTCAGAGGGTATTTTGACAAGATTTTTTAACACTTGTCTACATATAGAATAAAGTTTTTAAAAAAGTCATTTTTAATAAAATCGATAATATTTTAGCCGACAAATGATAATGCCGCCGAATTTCTATGTAGCCTATTTTAAGGAAAAATCGACCTAAACTTTTAAAAACACATAGCTTACTTTAAAGCTGTTACCTAGGTCAACAATCTGGCAAAGTTTAAAAAAAATTCATCTCACCGATTTTGAATAAAAACGGGACAATTTTTTTCAGTGCAAAAAATCATTGTTTTATAATATTTACCGATAACAACGGACTTTGTAAAGATAAATCAAAATCCTTCCAGCCAGGTATTAACAGGACATTTTTCTACATTCTCTGTGAATTTCAACAAATTTAGTCCACGGGATGTTTTTTGGGAAAGGATATAAATCGGCAAAAGTTTGTCAGTTTTTGTGCAAAACTTCTAATTTTTACTTCTGAGCACGCTAACGAAAAAATCTGAAATAACTTTTTTTTATTTTTTAGCTATCAAAAGTTCACCATATTTTCAAGTGCGCCTCTAAATTTTATAGTGATTGAAATATTTTGAGGCGGTCAAATAAAATTCTGAACGTGGGTATAAAAAAGCAAAAGCATGCAAATCATGTATAACTCGAAAATAAAAACAAACCGGCCGCTGCAAAGCGAAGGCAAATATACCCACGTTCAGAATTTTATTTGACCGCCTCAAAATATTTCAATCACTATAAAATTTAGAGGTGCACTTGAAAATATGGTGAACTTTTGATAGCTAAAAAATAAAAAAAAGTTATCTCAGATTTTTTCGTTAGCGTGCTCAGAAGTAAAAATTAGAAGTTTTGCACAAAAACTGACAAACTTTTGCCGATTTGTATCCTTTCCCAAAAGAAATCCCGTGGACTAAATTAGTTGAAATTCACAGACAATATAGACAAATGTCCTGTTAATATCTGGCTGGAAGGATTTTGATTTATCTCTTCAAAGTCTGTTGTTATCGGTAAATATTATAAAACAATGAATTTTTCCTAGGAAATAAAATGACCCGTTTTTATTCAAAATCGGTGAGATGAATTTTTTTTAAACTTTGCCAGATTGTTGACCTAGGTAACAGCTTTAAAGTAGGCTATGTGGTTTTAAAAGTTTAGGTCGATTTTTCCCAAAAATAGGCTACATAGAAATTCGGCGGCGTTATCATTTGTCGGCTAAAATATTATCGATTTTATTAAAAATAACTTTTTTAAAAACTTTATTCTATATGTAGACATGTGTTAAAAAATCTTGTCAAAATACCTTCTGACGCGGGAACTACGGCCTTTCAAACGTCGCTGGGTGAGCGCGAAAAATACTGACCCGAGCCTCCTTAAGTAATCCCTATAAAAGTATACATTTTCTTGAATAAATGGAGATTGCAACTATGTGATTTGTTTTGAAGAAATACGGCTCTATTTTTTTAGTGGGTATCTTATGATTTTTGACCACTCATTTTTAAGAAGTTCCAGGAACACCGCATTTCAATCGATTTCGTTCAAACGTTGCTCAATTGATTATTTTAATAATTAGGTATTAAAATACCTCAAGTCTAAAACCGTGTCTCATTTTTTTGATATCTTGTCGCGTTTTAAAGTTATTGTACGATTTATATAAAAATAGCTAAAAATTTAGCGTGCTATGAGGAGTTAATGAACATCGGTCGCGAAGGTCTCCTGATACCTTAAGCCTAGCTGCTCCAGACTAATCTCAAAAACTGTTTTAAACGTATTAGCTTTAAGGTTAGTTAAGTTTAGCTAAGTTAAGCTAATAAAAACCGTTTGATTACTAAATGTTTACAAACGTACTCATTCAACGGTTAATTAGTATAATTGTCTGATCCGGCAAGCTCCTTATTGTTTAAAAAGTAAGATATTGCGACGTTCACTTGTTATATCAGTAAGAACCGCTGAACCGGTGGTGTAGGATTGGTACTTCCTATCTTCTATTGCATGTTATGGGCTTCCTGTTTAGATAAATAGAACTGTTACAAAGGAAGCCCACAAATAAGAAAATGAGTTTGTTGCGGAAGAGGCTACTCGTGGATCTAAGTTTAAGTAATTTCCCCTTTTTTCTTCATTGGACTCCCGTGATTTAATATCATGCCGGGGTAACTGTATGTATGTATGTTGTTCTCTTAGTTCATGATGTACGAGTTAGGAAACGACATTCCGATCAGGATTGGTGATACAATGGGAATACAACATGACACAGGTGAAGCGGACATCAGGAACATTTTAAGTATAGTGGATGGACATGTACCTGTAGGACATACGGTAAGACCAAGGACGTACAGTAGAGCCCTATATACCGGCCCCTCAAAATACCGGACATTCAAGAAAACGAAATTCTCTGAAACCGGGCATATCTTTTGTTTCAATTTATGTCCGGCATTTCTGGCTCGCACTAGTTTTTTTGACATGAGGTACCACTTTGAAAATCATTTTTTTCGCAGCCTAAAAATTATCCGATGGCTTTGATACTTTGTCAACATTGTTATATAAGACCACAATTGTGTTTGGTAGAGGTTTCCTAGCAACGCATGTCACTATAGCAACAGACCATGTATGCCCTTTGTTTGAAACATTGTCAGGCTGTTTTCTCGAAATCTAGCCAAAATGTCTTTAACGAAATTTTCAGGGTTTGTAATCCTATAGTAGTGCATCAGTAGTAAATTAGAGATTTATTTTTTAACAGATGATTTTGCTTACTCGCTTAAATGGGGTCAATATTGTTATAATATTTTCACCCATCTCTCTCTATTTTTTATATAATATAATTCGATCTAACTGCAAACTTGGGGTTACAAAATTTGTGTTCAGGCAAACGATTTCAAGAAAAAGGACGAAATAGAACGTATACGTAAAGAAATCACAAAATAACAGAAAAGCTCCTTTTTCACGTAAACTCGATGTTCTCATAAATGATCTCTCTCACAATTTATCTAGGAAAGACCAACTGTTCATTCGATACTTCTTATTGTTAGCAATGTTGACAAAGTATCAAAGCAATCGAAGAATTTTTAGACTGCGAAATCTTGATTTTAAAAGTGGTACCTCGTGTCAAAAAAACAAAACTATAGCGAGCCACCTTAAAAAAATGTCTTTTTTTGTAGTTTACTGCTGATGAAGAATTCACGTATGATAATCCTCGCTATATTAAAGAGCCAAAAATCGCAGACAGGGGTCATTGTGTTGCAATAGTTATCAAAGCAAATTGGGGTTTTTGGAAAGAAACTATGATCAAAAAGTTTCAAAGCTTGGCTGATGGCCTGCGGTCTAGAAGTAAGTATAATCTTAAGAGTAGTGTAAAGACCCGGCAAGGGGGACGGCTAACCCTCTAACCCGCCTCCCCCTCGCCTCGTTGATCGTCAATTCATTAATGATTTACTGATTGCTCTAGAAATGACAATCTGGCATCAGAAAAATTCCTCGTTCAAGTGGTTTAATCCTTGTATTTTTCAGATGTGAGCATAATTGTTCTTATCACTCATATTGATGAATATTGTGCTGGGATAAAAGGCGACGTAACAAAAACCTTCCACCACGAGTGTGTAAGACTTCTTGTCAACAGGATAAGCTTGATATTGCGTGGTTTAAATCCAAACCAGATATTTCCTGTAGTTAACTACCGAGATGAACTTCACTTGGACGAAAACAAGGATATCCTTCTCTTGTACCCGCTGCGTACTATGGTCCGTGGCGCGCAGGATTACCTTGAATACATGGAAAAGTGTGTCTAACTTGCCTTCCAACAGCACTTGCCAACACGGCCAGCAAATGATGGGTTCTCAAAAGCTTTTTCACTCTTATTAAAACAAGCCATTGGAAAAATCAAGCAATGCCGATATAATTGTAATCACATTGTAGCTATTAAGTCCTAGCATGATAAATGGATCTGATCATCATAACCGTGTATGATCATTTAGAACTTGCTATTTTTGCGAACAAAAATAGTACCAACTTATGCACCATATTTAAATCCAAGTTTCGTCCGGAATGATGATATTTTATTGTTATGATATAATACAGATGATAACCACAAGCACCTAACACTAATAAAAGGCTTCAAACTGCCTAAATTACACGAGAACTGCACATGATTTATTCATAATGCATATACATGCATTTCTCTTATTGTAGATTTGATGGTTTATGATTTCAATAAACAGTAAATAAGCCAATGAGTTAGCTTGTGTTGGTAGTTAGATAGTTAAAACTTTTAAGCGAAAAAAGTCAAGGAAATAGGAAATAGGAATAAACGAACGGATGAATTAATGAACGAACGAATGGATGGATGAATGAATGAATGAATGAATGAATAAATGCATGAATGAATGAATGGATGAATGAATGAATGAATGAATGAATGAACGAACAAATGAATGGATGAATGAATGAATGCATGAATGGATGGATGGATGAATGAATGAATGAATGAATGAATGAATGAATGAATGAATGAATGAATGGATGGATGGATGGATGAATGAATGAACAAATGAATGAATGAATGAATGAATGAATGGATGGATGGATGGATGGATGGATGAATGAATGAATGAATGAATGAATGAATGAATGAATGAATGGATGAATGGATGGATGGATGGATGGATGGATGGAAGAATGAATGAATGAATGAATGAATGAATGAATGAATGAATGAATGAATGAATGAATGAATGAATGAATGGATGGATGAATGAATGAATGAATGAATGGATAAATGAATGAATGAATGAATGAATGAATGAATGAATGAATGAATGAATGAATGAATGAATGAATGAATGAATGAATGAATGAATGAATGAATGGATGGATGGATGGATGGATGAATGAATGAATGAATAAATTAATGAATTAAAAAAGTGTCAAAAACATGTACGTACCTCCAGTTCTACCATGAATGTACTCCTTCCCTTGTAAATATTGTCAGACGATCCCATCCTAAATAACAAAATAGAGAATGATGAAAACTATTGTAGTAATTGATTATGATGATGATGATAATATCATGACGACAATATTAACAACAATGGTGACGATACTAGTAATTGATTTTGATGATAATAAAAATGAACAATGATAACGATAATGCATTAACATTAAAGTTGATAATGATCACGATAACGATAACGATAAAAATAACGATATGGTTTACGATGTTATGTGATGAAGATGATGCTTTTTATTTAAAAAAAAACTATATTTGACTCTGTGTTTACTCCAAGACCTGTGCACATCGTAATGTTGATGATGATGATGATGACTGCATTGATGATGATGATGATGATGATGATGATGATGACTAACGACGATGATGATGATGATGATGTTGGTGATGATGCTGCTGATGGTGATGAAAAAGCTAATGATAACGACAGCACAGTAAAAAAACCTATACCAGACAGCGCTAGGACCGAAAAAATTGCCCGGTTAAGCAGGGGTTCCGGTGTATTGGGATTTTATTTGAAACTTTGGGGAAATTATAGGACCAGAAATGTTGTCGGGTTGAGTGAAAATGCCATTTTTCGAGGGTCTGGTATTGAGGGGTACTATGTGTATCAACATACCGAGTGTGGACAGCATCTAACGGCGACAGTTCAACATGGTTTGCAGGGACAAAGGAGCCAATTTGAGCCATGATGGCAATAAGAGCCACCTAAACAATCAAAAAGCAATCAGAAATCAATAGTGCATGTTTTGAGGCCTTGAGTTCCTAACTTAGGGGCTGTTTAGATGGACGCGAGTTGTCCCTGCTAGCCGGGATAACTCTATTGTTTTGTTTTCCACGGGGGAATTCAAAACAATAGAGTTATCCCGGCTAGCAGATAATATAAACAGCCCCTTAGTTACACTGAAAAGTGCCTGTTATGTCCTGGAGGTTTAAGATTGCATATTATCAATTTAGGAATATAATAAATATGAATGCTTTGATTTGACTGACTTCTTGAATAAAAACTGACCTGTTTGATGTAGCAGCTTTTGCCGCCCATATTTGGACCTGTTATCACCATACATCGGTTACCTGTACCCTGAAAGAAAAAGGATAATTTTATCGTTACATGTATCATTACCTTCATCGGCATCATGAACTTTGAACTTTTTTTTTTAACTTTTGTTTTATTCACACACATATATTTACAATATGAATATTTATACATAACATTTACAAATTTGAGAGCAGGATAAGTAACTGAAAATTATGTATTTAATTTATAGTAAAGTGTGTGTGGCTGTCGAAGTAGTATAAACTTTCGAGTCGACAGCCACATCTTCTCCAACATAACCATCATCATCATTATTATCTTCTTCACCATCATAACCATTATCATCACAATCATCATCATCAGAATTATTATCATCACTATCATTGTCTTCATCATCACCATCATTATCATCGCCATCATCATCATCACCATTATTATCATCACCATCACTATCATCGCCATCATCATTATCACCATCAATATCATCATCATCATTATCATCACTGTCGTCATCCCATTATTGCCTTCATCATCATCATCATCATCATCAGTATGAAGATGGTGATCATGATAACGATGGTGATGGTGATGGTGATGATTATGGTGATGGTGATAATGATGGTGATGATGATGACAATGATGATAATGATGGTGATGATGATGACAATGATGATAATGATGGTGATGATGATGATGATGACTATGGTGATGATGGTGACAATGATGATAATGATGGTGATCGTTTCCCTAATGTCACTGTTCCTCATTTTTTATTGCCTTTTTTGACACCAAGGATTTATTTTTGTAATTTTTTAGATCGGTTTCTAAAAGCAGTTATCTGATCAATAGAATTTGGGAGAAAAAAACATTTTGATCAATTTAAGGTGTGATAGTAAGCGTGCTTTTTAGTCATAACTCAATCGTTTTACGAGGAACGTTCCGAAATAGATTCATTTGTGAGAATGGGATCATATGGACATCTTTTGAAATAAAGAGAAAACATATTTTAACTACGCCATACACGCCAAACCCGTCATACCCGTCTTTAAATAATAAGTCTCTGTGTGTTTAGACCTTTACTGACAACGGGGATAGCATATAGAGCGGGTTAGGCGTATATATCAAACCCTGTATGATTAATCATATAATACAGACCACGGGGATAGCGTATATGGCGGGTTTGGCGTATATAGCAAACCCTGTATGATTAATCATATTATACAGACCACGGGGATAGCGTATATGGCGTGTTTGGCGTATATAGCAAACCCTGTATGATTAATCATATTATACAGACCACGGGGATAGCGTATATGGCGGGTTTGGCGTATTTAGCAAACCCTGTATGATTAATCATATTATACAGACCACGGGGATAGCGTATATGGCGGGTTTGGCGTATTTAGCAAAGCCTGTATGATTAATCATATTATACAGACCACGGGGATAGCGTATATGGCGGATTTGGCGTATATAGTATATTTTATGAAAATTACTATATACGCCAAACCCGCCATATACGCTATCCCCGTTGTCTGTATAAATAAGTTAATTAAATAAAAATACAGAAAAAATAAAAAAGAAGAAATAAAACAAAACAAAAACATTAAAAAAATTATACAAACAAACAAAGAAAAAAAAAAAAAAATTAAATATTAATTAATTAATAGTAAGAAATATTGTATAACAACAATAAAAAAATAATAAAATAAAATAATACAAATTGTTATTATCATTATTATAATAATTTTTAATTATTTATTATTGTAATTATTTATTATTTTAATTATTTATTATAATTATAATTGTTTATTATTATTATTATTATTATTATTATTATTATTATTATTATTATTATTGTTATTATTGTTATTATTATTATTATTTATTTTTACTTTTATTATTATAATATTATTGTTTATTGTTATTATTTATTATTATTATAATTTTCATTATTTAAATTTATATATATATTTTTTTATTTTTTTATTTTTTTATAGCTATTTATTGCATCACTCAGATACGCCAAATACGCCAAACCCGTTATATACGTCCTTACAAGATAAGTCTCTGTGGTACGAAACAGAGATTATTTTTATAGATCACGGGTATGGCGTATATAACGGGTATAGCGTATATGATACTTGCAGACTGCATTTGATGTATTATATTAAGTACATATAATACAAAACAATACTGGCATGTCTCAGATACGCCAAATACGCCAAACCCGTTATATACGTCCTTACATTAGAAGTCTCTGTGGTACGAAACAGAGATTACTTTTATAGACTACGGGTATGGCGTATATAACGGGTATCAGTATGATACTTACAGACTGCATTTGATGTATTATATTTTGTACATATAATACAAAACAATACTGGCATGTCTCAGATACGCCATATACGCCATATACGCCAAACCCGTTATATACGTCCTTACAAGATAAGTCTCTGCATGGTACGAAACAGAGATTACTTTATAGATTATGGGTATGGCGTATATAACGGGTATGAAACTTACAGACTGCATTTGATGTTTTAAATTTTGTAGCTTGAATACATCAAAACAGATTTAATTTGTTTATATCAACTTTTGAACAATAAAAGAATATTAACTCGGCATTTTTGGACGCCATTTTGAAAAGTGAACAAGAAGCAAACAACAACTTATTAGTCGGGCTAGAGGGCCCGACTCTAGGTTTACCTTTTAGTCAATCTATGTATGTATGTATCTATCTATCTGTCATGTCGCGTATAGGCCCCATGATGCTTTGGGAACGAACACAGGAAGCCTAAAGTCACGTGTTAAATCAAACTACCATGGAATGTTCATGCTATCATAAAATTAGAATTGTTTAGCCTCCTGTGTTGATTTTATGACTAGCCCGACTTCACGCTCATAGAGCGTCTAGTTAAGTGAAATAAACCCTGCACTGTTTTGGACCAATTAGAATCAAACTATTATAAACATGAATAACCAATGAAGGTAGTTTGAACAACAGTGTTTGAATTTTTATTATTTCGGTAATGAGGCAATTGTTGTTGCTCATTAAATGGGTACAATTCAAATAATCAATGCCTTAAACTCCAAGACAATGTAGTTTAATTTTCATGTAGAAAACACTATACCAAAATATTTCAAGTCTGTTTTCGAACTGAGTACATGCATGCTTCCATGTGCGAATTTACTATGAACTATCATGGGATATGCAAATATACGCTTGGTATATAAAATCGGTCCAGATTAGATTGAGACCTCTTTTACCTCAAGCAGCAATCGAGTTAACTTGACGCTGTGAGGGTGAGTATACTATTCGATTTCGTAAAATGTTTGCTAAATATTCCCATGTAACTGTTTGAATTCTGATCTAATTCAAAATCGTTATTTTTTCAGTATGTATAGTATTAGTCCAAGCCGACCCTGTCAACAGCTTAACAGTTCCGTGATTAGAGGAGAACTACAAACAAACATTGTACCATTAGTTGAAGATAAATGTTCGGTAATTGGAACTAAAAGCATTTGGAGATTACAAGGTGGAAAGACTGGAATAGTCCAGGGATGGAATGACATAGTGCAAAAAAGAAACGAATGTGATAGTGCAATTGCACAATTGAACGGAGTGTGTTTCTTTGTTTCTTCAATATCAACATACGAACCAAAAACCAAGTCTAGCAAGGCCGACAAAGAAGAAGAAGAACGAATTCTGGATACTCATTCTGGGGAAGAAGATGAAATTCCATCATCACAAACACCGATCACCGATCAAAGTCAATACGCTAGAGAGGCAGCAGATAAAAAGCGTTATCCTGCAATTACGTACTGGGTGGCTATCCAATCTGTTAATGGGGCCCCAGTTTCCCCAAGAATCGTGCAATCCGCACTCTTAAATTGTAACGTAGAAGCGCATCCGACTCGAGCAAAGTGCAAGTCCAAAAATACATCGGAGATTCTAAACAAGCTATGCCAAGCAGTAAAGGATCACAGAAACAATTACATGGCCGACTTGGTGCAAGAATCGTATGCACGGTGCTTCGAGGAAATGTGCCAAGAGCTGACTGGAAAAGAAATCCGTTGCGGCAATTATCGATTTTGTGAAAAAGTGGTACGTTTCAACATCATAAGTGCCAATTACTTAAGTCTCTTGAGTCCAGCCGTGAAGAGATTGAAAGCCAAGGGACTACAGATGGATGTGTTTAGCGAAAACCCTAAAGCTATTCAAGGGAATGCAGAACCAACAAGTGTTGTCACAGAAGTTAGACCCCTTGGGGATGAACTGACTGTCTTGTGCAATGATATCGAAAGAGCATTGCACAAATTAAGTTACGCCATTCACAAAGGAGACGTCTACAGACTCGTGCCAGGTGCGAAATTCACTTATCAAAAGGCGTGCCAAGTTGATGAGTTCATCCACTCTCTCCTGGGGAATTCGTTTTTCAAGCAACGATTGTTAAAGAACTTGCCGAAGCTGCTGTCAATATTGAAACACCCAGAATGCCAGGCTATCCGTCAAGTTGATGTAGATAACAATCTTGTTGAAGTTAACAATAACTGGTTTTGGTCATTCAAGAATAATGAATTTACCCATGGCGCACTGCAACCATCTCAAACAGGGATCCTGTCACCAAGATCATTTATCCCATTTGACCACAATCAAGATGCAGAACCACTTTACTTCAAACAAATAATCGAGAATAGTCTAGGTGAGGATGAAAAGGTCAACTTTTGCAAGGACTTCCTTGGTTTGTTTCTTGTTAATACAAGAGAACACAAAGATAAAGTGCCCTGCCTTATTGGCCCATCTAACAGTGGAAAGACGTCCGTACTACTAGCCACAACAAAGATAATTGACCAGTCAAAAGTAGCAAGAGTGCTCAAGCAAAAGGAATTCAACAGATCTATGATCAACCAAGATACTCAACTTATAAACCTTGACGAGGCAGTAGTTTCGTTAATGGATGTGGATGACTGGAAGGTGCTTTTGCAAGGTGGTCTTACTGCTCACGACACTAAATACAGAAATGCAAAGTCCTTCGTAAACAAATCGCCAATCTTCATCACTGCGCAGAAAGATCTGGACTTTGGATGTAGAGAAGATAACGAAGCCATGGAGAATCGCTTGACAAAATACTTCTTTAAGCCATTGCCAGAAGTAGTACCTGAAGCCGCGACATGGTTACGAGATCACCCAATGGATTGCATTGTTTGGGCAGCTAACGTAGCAAGACGACAAGTTAGCCATCCAACAACCAACACCACCGATTCAGACTTACCTGGTTTAAGTGCCACAGAAAGATTACATATTTTCAATTTAAACATGAATGAAGAAACACAGACAAGGATGGACGAAAGTGGAAGTGCTGGGGACGACGAAGACGAGAACGAAGACGAGAAAGAAGACGACGACGACGACGACGACGACGACGACAAAGAAGAAGAAGAAGAAGAAGAAGGTAAAGAAATTGAGCCAGATACCCAACTCTTTGATTGTGTTGTTAAATTGCAAGCTGAAAAAGAACATTGTAAAACTGAGCTAAATTTTGGAAGAGCTAGAATGATCGATCAAATGATTGTCAAGCTTGAAAACGAAAAAGAAGAAATACGACAGGGCATGAAAAAGGTAGCTACGATGATGCGTACGAGGAAAAAGAAGTGGCTTGAAGAGCTTGGTGTGGATACAGAACTCGTCTCACAACTGCTTCCGCGTAATTCTGAACAACTAGACCAACTGCCTAGCCAACTACAGCGAGCAGCAAGTGAGTGTACCCGCAGAAAAGACTTGCAAAAAGCCGAGGCCGAGAGGAGCAACACAAAAGCACATTTTACGTCAGACTGGCTCAAGATGCAAGAGAAAAAGATGAGAGAGTTACAAGAAGAATTTGAAGCTTGTAACGACCCAAACGCGAAGATGGCAAAACAATATTTACTGGAAACAGCATCTGATGCCATCAAACGCTATCACGACAAATGTGGGACTCTGAAAGAACTCGGTCTCAAGCTGCGCCAACAACTATGCTACGTTTGGGGACTCATCAGCCACAAGGGTCGAAAAAATATCACAGATTTGTATAGTCCACTCCCTCTCGAGAATGAAGGAGAAGTACCATCGAGCGCTAGCCAGACACAACACTCAAAGAAAAGACAACACAAAGAGAATAGCCAACAGCTGAAAATAACAAAGTACTTTCATTAAATGACAAGATTGACTTACAATATGCTTTAGAAATCAAATGCTTCAATTCTAGTAATGTAATCGTTGATTGCAAATATATTTACATTTCAAGTGTCAATGCGTCAAATATGCTTCAATTCTAGTAATGTAATCGTTGATTGCAAATATACTATTTACATTTCAAGTGTCAATGCGTCAAATATGCTTCAATTCTATTAATGTAATCGTTGATTGAAAATATACTATTTACATTTCAAGTGTCAATGTTGTTTTTGTTTCTGGGTGAATTTTCTCATAGCTCTATTTAACAATGAATTAGCAGTTCTGCCTTGCTGAAATCTATAGTTGGGATCCCTTAAAATTGCAGACCATTGTCCAAACCCATGGCGCTGAATTCCTGCTTCTAAGTAGTCATCTTCTTCTAAATTGAACAATAACATCTTTTTCTTTTTGTGGTGTTGATTTTTCACTTCTTCGCTAGGGCTGTTGTCGTGCTTCACGGTTGAACATGCATTTTGTTCTTTGTCACGTTCCTTGTCACTAGTAGGGGAGGAGTTGGGGCTGTCGGAAAGCCGAATGCTTACGTCATCGTCTAATTGCGAACCTTTCTCTCCGTGCAGCTTTTTTAAACATTCATGCGCCTTGGTAGCAATGTCACGTGACCTTTGCTTTTGATAATGCACTTTGGCCACAACTGAACTGTGCTTTTGATCTTCTGAAATAGTTTCCTGTTCTTTGCTGTTTAGTTGTTGTTGACTTGTCGTTTCGACAATTTGTCGATATCGCGTCGGGTGGATGTATTTCCCTGTGGCATCAAACACCATCTTACTCATGAGTTGTCCAATTTTGCTGTGTTGGTTTCCTGTTTTGGCCACGAGAACAAAGTCACAGTTTGGTTTTAAAAGTGGGCGAATGTGGCAAATATAGGCATCCAAAACTTGAACACTGGTCTCGGACAAGTACAGTGTATCGAATCCAAAATGCGCTGCAGTCTTAAACTTTTTCTGATCAATAAAACCTCCATTGGTCTTTGCAGTTGCGACCATTTCCACTGTCAAGTACTGATACGTCATAGGGCGCGATCCTTTCACTTTGATGAACAAATACATGGCCACGAACTTGGTGGCAAAAGACAAGTCGGATGGTGTTGCTTTGTTCGGCATCTCTCGGCACACTTTCGTGACAGTCTCGTAACGTGGAAGGTGATAAGTCACTGCGTGCAAAAGCTCATCCAATGTTGCCCAGTGTCCCTTTGATTCTAGTGTGTCGATATTGAGATCACTACTCCATTGCAGTCTCATCATTTTAGAAACTGTTTTGCGGGCTCGCTTTAGGTAAACTTCTGTGGAGGTGAGATTGCGCAGAACAGTATCCGAGCTCACTCCGTGCACTTTACGGAAATCAATTAAGTCACTAATCGCATCCAAGTATCCAAGGCGACCAGCATGACCAAGACCCCAATCACTTTGCATAACATCAACAAATTTGAATAGAAAATTGGGAGAACTAAGGCTGAAATCGACCCAGTCCCAACTTAATTCTTCTTCGTCGTCTTCGTCCTCACAGCAAAATTTCAAATATTTAAAACTTCTGCGTACAACTTGTAGAGCTTGATTCTTGCTTTTGCATCCACCGCCACTCCCAGTCAGCCAAGTTTTGAACTCTTTACCAATAGTTGTTGTAATATCAAATGATGGCAATAGTTTCTTGGCGCAACGTTCTTTTTCCGTGATTGGTGGTTTGTCAGAGTCATCTTTCTTCGTTGTTTGAAATTCATTCTCGTTTGGTTTTGCATCGAAGTAATAAAACCAGCCATGTTTGTTTTTTACATGCTTTCTGCATCCTCTTTGAGTGGAAAATCCATCGTGATTACAATTTTGTACCGGACAGTGATATAATTTATCTGTTTCATCTTCTTCTAAGTGCAACCGTTTTGGTTTGGGTGATGCACCATGTTTCACTGACCAGTCTGTAGGCTTAGAGCGTTTACTCATGATGGACTCTTTGACTGAACTGAAATATGAACTATTTTGTGCATTCTTTTCGATTACGCATTTGAACCCATCAGAATTAAGCATTTTAGGGCTTGTTTACACAAACTCGAACATGCCTGGTTTCAATTTGCTGATTCAGACAAACATGTTTGATCATGCCTATTATACTTAAGGCGTGCTCATGCAAGTCTAATCAGGACAATGGCTTGCTCAAACAAGCTCAAACAGATTAAAATGAAAATTTGACTATATGCAGATTTTAAGCATCACTACCAAACTTGCCTGCACATAAATAACGTGCGAAATATTTATACGTATAAACGTGGTGTCGCAAAACGTTCCTTCTGTACTCGGGAATGTTTTGTTCTGATTACATACAAAAAGGAACGCATTGTTTTCATTAAAGGGAACAAAATGTTTCTTATTAAAAATCCACAAAGGAACAAACGTTCCTTTTGTCGTTAATGGGAACTACAAACACTCAACAAGGAACCTATTGATCCTCTTTTGAACATTTAAAGGGAACAAAAGTTCCATTCTATGTGAATAGGAACAACCACTTGGACTTGTTTAGGCTTTAGAGGAACACGTTCAAAATAGAGGACCATATTGTTCCGATAATTGCATTTTTTTGTTCCTATTGATGTAAACTCAATAGGAACGCCTGTTCTCAATTTCACACTAACTTTTTGTTCCGAAGGATTCAAAAGGAACTAAATCAAAAACTCGCGGAACACTTAGTAAACATACAATTGGCCATATCACATCGAATAAAGCATTTTTGACACTTTTAACGCTACTACAACGATCTCAACCCCAAAATCAACATTTCCATTAATTTTCAATTATATCGGCCTTGTAAAACGCGAGAAAACTATTGTAATCGAATTAGGGAAATGGTGGTGATGATGATGATGATGATGACAATGGTGATGATGGTGATGATGATGACAATGATGATAATGATGGTGATGATGATGACAATGATGATAATGATGGTGATGATGATGATGATGACAATGGTGATGATGGTGACAATGATGATAATGATGGTGATGATGATGATGATGATGACAATGGTGATGATGGTGATGATGATGACAATGATGGTGATGATGATGATGATAACGATGGTGATAATGATGGTGATGATGGTGATGATGACAATGATGATAACGATGATGATAACGATGGTGATGATGATGATGGTGATGAACACCATGACAAGAAATATTTAGTACAAGTAACCATAATAAAAGCTATTATTGTAGTGCAAATATCAGCAATAAAACATCCATGGAGTGAATGAGGTGGTGTACCTTCAAATTCGTGTCGTTGGGTACATATTGTTCGTTCTCAGACAGCAGTGTATCCAGGATTGGATGTCGTCCTTGGGAAATATGAAGATGAGCTGATGAAGAATCCTTTAACACAGGTCTGGAATTAATACAAGAACGTCATCATCATCATCATCATCATCATCATTTTCATCATCATCATCATCATCAATGCCATCATTTTCATCATCAATATTATTACTGTCATCATCATCTCCATCATCATCATCATCATCATCATCAATGCCATCATTTTCATCATCAATATCATCACCATCATCATCACCATCATCACCATCATCATCATCATCATCATCATCAATGCCATCATTTTCATCATCAATATCATTATAGTCATCATCATCATCAACATTAACTGCATCAAATTTGTCATCGTTATCAGTGTGAATTCATTATTGTGGTTATCATCATCGTTATCATTATCATTTTTATCGTTATCATTATGATCGTCATGGTCATGGTCATCGCCATGATCAACATGATCATGATCATCATAATAATAATCATCATCAACATCATCACCATCATCATCATCACTATCAACAACGCCACTATTACTATCGTTGTCATAATCATCATCCTTATTATCATCAACATCATCGATATCACCATCATTATCATCACCATCACCACCATCATCACTATCAACAACGCCACTATTACTATTGTTGTCATAATCATCATCCTTATTATCATCAACATCATCGATATCACCATCTTCATCTCACCAAACGACCCAATAACTTCACCTCGTATATCCAGGTTGTCTAGCAACGGTTGCCAAGGAAAACAAACAATCAGCAACAGCAACAATCTGCACAGCCTTGCTGTAGAGGGGATATCGTTCATTCACCATTTCAAGGTAGTCCAACCAGGCCTGGTTACATACACGATTCAAGATCTCCCTCTGTTGGCATAGTAACCTATACTGAGTCTCGACAAAAGGGGTTCGAAAACGACTAACTTGTTTGGTTCTGTTGGAGAAATTAAAGAAAAACCAGATTAGGATGATACTGCTTTCGACTTCTCTTCTTTCCGTGTAGCTTCAAGTAGTTTTAAATACCCGTAAAACGGAGCACTGATGGAGAGAGGGGAGTAAAATGAGCGCCATCGGCCTCAAGTTTATCAGTATAGACTGTCAAGAGTTACCGACGTTAAATAAGGTTACTTTACTTTACTGCTAGTTGAGTGTTGGAGAGCGATGGCTGTAAAAACTTAGTGTAATGGTAGTGTGTGTGGAGTGAAACATCATAGCAAAGCCCTGATGGGGAGTGATGGTTGTAAATAGAAGTGAGACTTAATTTTCTATGCATGCAATAGTTACTTATATATGAATATTTTAAGTTTAGTTTTTACGGAGTCACGGAACTTTTATTGTGATTTACTTACGCACTTATCTTGATCCAATCACAGGGAACTGAGCCCAACTTTGTATTGCGAACCTCGACTAGATACTAAAGGAGAAAAGGATAACAGGTAGAAGAACAAAGAGTTGAAACATAAGGAAGATACTTTTAAGGGAAGAAGCAGAGAGGGAAGGAAGGAAGGAAGGAAGGAAGGAAGGAAGGAAGGAAGGAAGGAAGGAAGGAAGGAAGGAAGGAAGGAAGGAAGGAAGGAAGGAAGGAAGGAAGGAAGGAAGGAAGGAAGGAGGGAGGGAGGGAGGGAGGGAGGGAGGGAGGGAGGGAGGGAGGGAGGGAGGGAGGGAGGGAGGAAGCAGGCCAGCAGGCCAGCAGGCAGCAGGCCAGCAGGCCAGCAGGCCAGCAGGCCAGCAGGCCAGCAGGCCAGCAGGCCAGCAGGCCAGCAGGCCAGCAGGCCAGCAGGCCAGCAGGCCAGCAGGCCAGCAGGCCAGCAGGCCAGCAGGCCAGCAGGCCAGCAGGCCAGCAGGCCAGCAGGCCAGCAGGCCAGCAGGCCAGCAGGCCAGCAGGCCAGCAGGCCAGCAGGCCAGCAGGCCAGCAGGCCAGCAGGCCAGCAGGCCAGCAGGCCAGCAGGCCAGCAGGCCAGCAGGCCAGCAGGCCAGCAGGCCAGCAGGCCAGCAGGCCAGCAGGCCAGCAGGCCAGCAGGCCAGCAGGCCAGCAGGCCAGCAGGCCAGCAGGCCAGCAGGCCAGCAGGCCAGCAGGCCAGCAGGCCAGCAGGCCAGCAGGCCAGCAGGCCAGCAGGCCAGCAGGCCAGCAGGCAAGCAGGCAAGCAGGCAAGCAGGCAAGCAGGCAAGCAGGCAAGCAGGCAAGCAGGCAAGCAGGCAAGCAAGAATTTCTACCTCGTTTCCAGAGACTGTACAGTAGTCAATCGATGGATTCTGTAATGTCCTACGAATATGTGAGCGATGAGACTTCAGCTCTTCTACGATATTTCGCATTTCCTAGAAAATAAAAAAAACCATGAATTGATGATATAATATGAAAGAGCCCGAAATATGGTATAGTGTCCCTAATATAGTGGGGTCCTATATTTAAAGGTGTCCGTAAAGCTGTCCTCGTCAGTAAATACCAGTAAAAACCGGGGCCAGTAAAAACCGGGGGGGGGGGGGGGGGGGGGGGGGGGAACGTCGGAAGTACAATCTGTATTAGAAGTAAATTTGTTTTTCATAAATTAATAACTTTAATTTTTAACGTCTCAATCTTCTGGCTGGACACAGTACGCCCTACTAATTGGGGAGACTCACTCACACTCACCACCTCTACTTTTTAACATTTTGCAAAAAAACTCGGCTAACATGTTCATATTGCATTCAAAATGGTGGATAAAAAATATGGCTAAATGATCGGCTGTTGACTTTTGCTTCCGATTCCGTCTCTGATATTCTGATATGCACTTATCGTAAGAGTTGGAAACGAAGAAAATTGAAATCTCAAGATTCGCACTTATGACTACGATTACTTAAAAATTTTCAAATTTATCGCTAGCGGTTCATTCAGCTAGAAGTCTCTCAGGAAGCCCGACGGTGCCGCCCTTTCGTTCGATTTTGTTAAATGGCAATGTTTGAACGCTTTTAAACTCTTTCAACATCAATTCAACACCGATTCAACACGTTCCAACAATGTTGAAAGAGTTTAAAAGCGTTTAAACATTGCCATTCAACAAAGTCGAACAAGCAAATGTTGAAGCCGTTTGCCCGGGCCTTTAGATGACATCTTTGATGTCGACTTATACTGCACTTGGTGAATTGTTCGCCAGTGTCCTTGTCCCAGATGATTTTATTAGATTCATTTTTATTTATTAATTTAGCTAGTTCTTTTTAAAAAGAATTGTTTTTTTTTTCACGTTACATGTAATTTTATTTTATTTTTTATATATTATTTAAGGCGGGAGACGCCTTGCATGGGACTTAGAGTCCTGTTCGCGCTTTCCCCTTTGGGTGATCCAAGTTTTAGTGTTGTAAATTTTCTTCGTACTTTTTATTTTTATGTAATAGTTATCACTTAATAAAATTGTTGAAAAAAATAAAAAACGTACGTCACTTTACGTTCACCTATTACATTAATATAAAATTCAGGTAAATACAGCTGCCAGGGTCATGGACAAAAATAAAAATTTCTCATTCTATTCAGATAAACAATTGACAAAGAAGTGACAAAGACTGCCAGCCATATGCAAACAAATAAGTTACTCCATGCTCTCGCGCGCTCTTTTGAAAGGATCTATAAGTAAATAAATAAAAACCCTTACTATTCTTATTAATATTATGCTGGCAATCAATCAACTCAAGTAATAAGGACATATTTTTAGTGTTGTTAATTTTCCTTGTACTTTTTATTTCTTATTATGTAGCAGTAACACTCAATAAAAACTTTTACTTCGACGAAGGGCTAAAGCTCGAAACGTCAGTAAAGTTAAGTCAACATTTTTTACGGTGTTACAAATTTCATTAAATTACCTATCATTTATATCAAACACCGACGCAGCCTATATTAGTTTACTCGCTAGTTTCCATTAATGAGGACTTTGATAGAAACTAGTGATTGACCTGGTATAGCATTTTCCCACCTGTCTAGACTAGCACCTATGGTTATTACATGCGGTTGTACTTTGTAATTTGTAATTTGTATTTGTAATTTTTGTACAACAAATGATTGATTGCATATAGAACTGAGCACAAACAACGAGCAATCTGAAAATAGAATCCTTTATATATAAAATAAACTAAACTAAACTACGGGGGCGCCCAGTCAGTGGCTAGCCTTTGATATTAAGGTAGATATGAGCAAGAGCTAATAATGATATAATGATTACAAGCACCTCGATTGTTAGAACGAACGAACGAACAAACAAACAAACAAACAAACAAACAGATAAACAAACAGAGCAAATAATAATCAAACAACTCAAAAATATAAACAAACAAACAGACGAAGCAAACAAACAGACAAGCAAACAGACAGAAAAACAAAGAGACAGACAAACAAACAAACAAACAAACACTGAGACAGACTGACAGACAGACAGAGACAGACAGACAGACAGACAGACAGACAGACAGACAGACAGACAGACAGACAGACAGACAGACAGACAGACAGACAGACAGACAGACAGACAGACAGACAGACAGACAGACAGACAGACAGACAGACAGACAGACAGACAGACAGACAGACAGACAGACAGACAGACAGACAGACAGACAGACAGACAGACAGACAGACAGACAGACAGACAGACAGACAGACAGACAGACAGACAGACAGACAGACAGACAGACAGACAGACAGACAGACAGACAGACAGACAGACAGACAGACAGACAGACAGACAGACAGACAGACAGACAGACAGACAGACAGACAGACAGACAGACAGACAGACAGACAGACAGACAGACAGACAGACAGACAGACAGACAGACAGACAGACAGACAGACAGACAGACAGACAGACAGACAGACAGACAGACAGACAGACAGACAGACAGACAGACAGACAGACAGACAGACAGACAGACAGACAGACAAAGCCAGAAAGCTTTTATAACTTCGAAGGAAGATGAACTGCAACTCGTACCCAGATTTATTCACACCTAACCCATAAGCGAATGACCGAAACGGGTAGGATGATCTGAAAATGCATTCATATCTGCCACTGTCAACTATTAAAATATTCAGCCGGTCACGTAACAGCTACAGCGAAACAACCAGTGAATTATTTAAAACATCAGTTATTGACCTATTATCCTCGGACAACACTTGGTCAACATCCTTTAAGCCTTTAAAAGAAATAGAAATTATCACGGCTGTGTGGAAATGGTTTACATTTTCGCCAAGTACCTGTAAATGTAAAAGGGAATTTCACCGAATACTGGACTGACATTTTTCAATAGAGATTTCAACTTCCAGAGAAATTGGAAAGAAATCGGCGTTTCAAAAGGAAGACACAAAAAATTATTAATCTTGTGTGAAAATATACCATTTCTTCTCCGAGTAACTGTTGGCGTAATTGTGCATTTCATCAAATATTGTACCGACATTTGTGGAGAGTGTAGAGAGTACATTTTTACTCCAATTGCTACCTCAGAAACACTGACGCAATCCACACTAGTTTAACCGCTAGTTATCGTACATTTTTACTCCAATTGTTTACTTAAATTGGAGAAATCGCTCAAAGAGGACAACAAAACTGGGCAGAGATATTCAAGCTTCTATCAACAATTTACCACTTTTCCATTGAAAAAACTCCGTGAAAACATTTTCTCAGAAAGAACGCTTAAAAGTTATTCGACAAGTGCGTAAACCTTCACGGAGAAGTAAAAAATGAACGACTCGAGCTGTCCCAATTCCAACACAAATCTACCACCTACACAACATATTATTTTCGTTACTATTCACTTTACATCAAGTCTTCTAGCTGTTGTCGGAAACATTCTAATCCTAACTGCGTTCATCAAAACTCCATCATTGCACTGTACTTCAAACTATTTTCTCGTATCATTGAGCTTAGCAGACTTACTGGTCGGGCTCTTGATCAATCCCTTATACATAGCGTTGACGACTTTGAATCTTTGGGTCACCGACCATCCGTTGTACATTGCAGAGAATTTTTTATGGATTCAGACTTTAATGGCGACGACTTTTAGCCTAGCAGCAGTGAGTATCGACAGGTATTTGGCGATAACAAGGGTGTTTGACTACGTTGAATTAGTAACGACACAGCGCTGCGTAAAGACAATTGTTTCTATTTGGTTTGCGTCGATTATATTCGGGTCAACTGCGTTGTACACTCCGAAGACACACAATTCAATTTTATGGACTATCTGCTTGGTTCTAACATTTGGGATTCCTTTGATTATAATAATGTTATGTTATTATAAGATATTAAAAACTGCACGGTACCAAGCGAGACAAATTGCGAGCTTACAGAGCGACAATAACAAGAGGAAAGAGTATTTGAGAAACAGCAAAGCTGCGTACACAATTGGGATAATAATCGGCTGTTTTGTCATCCTATTTACTCCGAGTTTTATTTTTGCTTGTATTGAATTGAGCACAAGTGATGTTTGCCGAAAAAGAATCATTTATAGACACTGGCTTTGGGGTATATGGGTGTCATATTTATCGAGCGCTATAAATCCGTGGATATATGCAATTCGGAGCATGGAATTTCGAAACGCAATTAAACGAATTATCAAATGTTCCTGATTGTATGAAATTTTGCATATGCATTTTACATATGATTTATTTGGTAAAAAGCTGCCAAAAGACTGATAGTTATCGTATATTTTTAATGCGATTGCTTCCTTTAAAGGAAACGACGCAGTCTACACTAGTTTAACCGCTAGTTATCGTACATTTTTACTCCAATTGTTTCCTTAGAAACACCGACGCAGTCCACACTAGTTTAGCCACTAGTTATCGTACATTTTTACTCCAATTGTTTTCTTAAAAACAATGACGCAGTCCACACTAGTTTAGCCACTAGTTATCGTACATTTTTACTCCAATTGTTTCCTTAGAAACACTGACGCAGTCTACACTAGTTTAACCGCTAGTTATAGTACATTTTTACTCCAATTGTTTCCTTAGAAACACTGACGCAGTCTACACTAGTTTAAACGCTAGTTATCTTACATTTTTTACTTCAATTGCTTCCTTAGAAACACTGACGCAGTCTACACTAGTTTAACCGCTAGTTATCTTACATTTTTACTCCAATTGTTTCCTTAGAAACACCGACGCAGTCCACACTAGTTTAGCCACTAGTTATCGTACATTTTTACTCCAATTGTTTTCTTAAAAACAATGACGCAGTCCACACTAGTTTAGCCACTAGTTATCGTACATTTTTACTCCAATTGTTTCCTTAGAAACACTGACGCAGTCTACACTAGTTTAACCGCTAGTTATAGTACATTTTTACTCCAATTGTTTCCTTAGAAACACTGACGCAGTCTACACTAGTTTAAACGCTAGTTATCTTACATTTTTTACTTCAATTGCTTCCTTAGAAACACTGACGCAGTCTACACTAGTTTAACCGCTAGTTATCTTACATTTTTACTCCAATTGCAAGCATCTATAAGTAATCCACACTATTTTAACAACTAGTTATACATTTGTACTCTAATTGTTTCCCTAGAAGCACCAAAGCAGTTATTAGTTCAACCACTTGTACATTTTTACCCAAACTTAAACAATCGGTTATTAAATTTGTTATCAATTAGAAAAAAAAAAACATTATATTATATCCTTTAAAAGGAAATAAAATAATTGCTTTAAAAACATCTTGGCTTTACAGAATCGAATTTATTACTCAAATGATTAATAATTAAATTAAATTCCAAATTTAAAATTTGAATTGTTGATAACTTAAGGTGGCTCCATACAGTTTTTTTACGACCTGACCACCAACGCTAGGTTGCTATGGGGGATTTTCCTTCTGGCCTGTTTTGCGGGCGTGGTGAGATATTTAGGTAAATCAGTCTTAGGTACTGCTAGGATATATTGTGGGAACGACTTTAGCCGAATTTGGTAAATTTCTAAGAGAGCAATTTCAAATGAAACTTGTTCGTATTTTTGGAGAGATATTTTTTAGGATTTTTCATATTATATAAATTATCTCTCGAAAATGAGAAGTCGGCGAACTTTTGATATCCCTTATCACGCGCATTTTGAAGAAATTGTCAAATTTGACAGCTACCCGTGAGTTCCTGTATATCACGCATAAACCGATTGTCCGCCCTTGCAAGTTTATGCGTGATAGACAGGATAGCTGGTAGCTGTCAAATTTCAACGTCGGATATAAGAATAAGCCCAAACTTACTCGATACCATTAGTTTGTTGCAAAATATTGAAAATTGCGTTGTAACTCCACGTAACATACCAACCAGCTGAGTTGACCTTCAGAACAAAGAGAAGGTCAACCAATCAGAATTGAGGATTCCACATCGTATTTTGATTAGCATTTCCCATTATTCTGCCAAGAGAATTTATGAAATACAAGTTCTTCCTTCTTTAAATTAATCTTAAACGCTAGTCAAACTCATGGTGGGATTATATTTTAATCATCAAGAAAAGTCTACATTGTATACTTGGAAAATGCTCAAAAATTGCTTACCAAAAATAGTGACCCATAATTCCTTTAAGGGAGAGCAATCAACTCAGCTGGAAGTAATCGAAGTAGTTTATTTCAATGGAAGACTCGAAAATACGAGGCACAATAGTCCTTCTTCAATATGCGCGTGAGATAAGGGATATCAAAAGTTAGCCGATTTGTAATTTTCGAGAGAAAATTTAGATAATGTGAAAAATCCTAAAAATAACTCTCCAAAAATAAGAACGCGTTTCATTTAAAATTGCTCTCTTAGAAATTTACCAAATTCGGCTAACGTCGTTCCCACAATGTATCCTAGCAGTACCTAAGACCGATTTACCTAAATATCTCACCGCGCCCGGAACAAGGAAAATCCCCCATAGCAACCTAGCGTTGCTATTGACGCTCCGATCTCGAAAAACCGTATTGCATAGTAGACTTCAATCTATCTCTAGTAAGTAGATGGTATAGCATACTACCTAAAGTTTCTTCAAAGCACATATTTTTTCGGTTGAAAATTGGTGGTCAGGTCGTTAAAAAAACTGAATCAAGCCACCTTAACAACACCGAACTCAATAAATCGGATTACCGGAGTTAACGTTTGGTTAATGAAATAGAGATTCCGAATAAGATATCTTAATTGCTTTTGTAATTAAACTGGTATTGGTGCTATTGAATACAAACAATCAAGATTGACTATTTAATTAACACTAGGCAAAAACATGAAAAGGGAACATCTCGAAACAATAAAATTCTGAATCACTTTTCATGCAGTGATTATTTCCAAAGATAATCATGAAGTTGAATTGAATAGAAAAATTGTTGAAGAAAAAATGTTGAAGATGATTTTGGTGGTGGTGGTGGTGGTGGTGGTGGTGGCGGTGGTGGTGGTGGTGGTGGTGATGATGGTGATGGGGGTGGTGATGATGGTGATGGTGATGGTGATGGTGGTGGTGGTGATGGTGGTGGTGGTGTTGGTGTTGGTGATGTAAATCTCTCTTTTTCAAGACCAAGTCAGTTTACTGCGCAGTAAAAGTCATACATTTTAGCCAGGAAACCGCCACTACTCTGTCAACAATTGCTTCTCTTCGAAGAATCCCTGCATGTAAAAGCCCGTCAAAACATGCATACTGAAGCTAAATGTTCAGTGTTTTCTCTGTAATCCTTGTTTGTTTGAAATATCAAATAGCCGTCGCTAAAAACGAGTTTAATTTGTTTGATACTGGTACTGTCACGAAACTTGGCAACATACTGTACTCGACACTAATTGCTAATTATGCTTCAAGCGGTGACCAAGCGGTGCTAATTTGTAAAGTATTAAGCTAAACTGTTAAAAGTTTTTTACATTAAAGCATTACCTTAATTAAGAAAGGCTTTCTAATTTAACAAAAACGAAAAATAATTATAGTTTAAAAATTCATGGACTTTCAAGACGTTCTCAGATGCTTTGTATAAACTACAAAAAGAAAAAAATTGTACGCAGTCCACACTAGTTTAATTCCTAGTTATCGTACATTTTTACTCCAACTGTTCCCTTACAAACACTGACGCAGTCCACACTAGTTTAACCGCTTGTTATCGTACATTTTTACTCCAATTGATTCCTCACAAACACTGACGCAGTCCACACTAGTTTAACCGCTTGTTATCGTACATTTTTACTCCAATTGCTTCCTAACAAATACTGACGCAGTCCACACTAGTTCAGCCGCTTGTTATCGTACATTTTTACTCCAATTGCTTCCTCACAAACACTGACGCAGTCCACACTAGTTTAACCGCTAGTTATCTTACATTTTTACTCAAATTGTTTTCTTAGGAACACCGACGCAGTCCGCACTTATTTAACCACTGGTTATCGTAATTTGTTTTACCACAATTACATTGAAAACATCGGCTCCTGTGTTCAACAATTAGTTCCTCAATCAAACAAACTTGTGACCTTTAGAGTGAAGACATTAAACCCGTGAAACAAAATTAAATAGTCAAGGTGTAATAGTCAAATAGAAACAAAAGAAAACAATGGAATTCTAGACTGCTAAGGTGTATTAGTCTAATATCGATTTCACGGGTTAAATGACTTCATGCTATATTATATTTGCAATAAGTTAAGCGAACATCTTAATTAGCAAGAAAGCGATAACTTTTTTCATTTTTTCAAATTCAAATTATTATTACTTCTCGAATTCATGAATAAGTAATAAGAAGAAAACAAAGTATTTCTCTACCATAACGGCGGTCTTGTTTAGCATAAAATTTGGACAACTTTCCCTTTGAATTTTATCCATGACTGAATTATGGCTGTGCTTTTACACTCAACACACTTCTCGGTATTTTGATATCGGATGAAAACAAGGGAGAAATACCGACAAGCTTTGGAGTTTTTGTATGAAGGATGAATGAAGGAATGGAAGTGTATTTTTTTCCAGTGAGCAATAATTAACGATTATTCGCTAAAGGCGATATGAATATCGGTGAATAAGACAGAACCAAGGTTATTATTCGCCGATATTCACTGAGCCTGAGGTGGATAATTGTTTAAATATAAATACAAAAGTGATTAGTTCAAAAGTAAAAATAACCAGCCTTTTTTTGAAGAAAAACTGTTTATTTCTTATTTCTAAAAGCGCGCGAAACGCTGTAGGTGATTATCGAGAAATGGTGTGAATTTCTCAACCAATCACCGCGCGCGGTTTCCTATAATCACTTGTGTATTTACACTAATTATTGGAATTATTAAGCCGTCATTTCTCTTACCGTTGTACACTTTTCAATATCGGGAAATTGAGATACGTCTCTGAATAGCTTAGTTTTGTCACCAGTCCTTAGTTATGGAATAAAAAGATAGAAATTATTACAGACATGCATACAGACAGATAGAGAGATAGACGACAGACACACTAATATAACAGAAGTTCTAAGGGAATGAAAATGAACGAATGAATAAATGAATGAATGAATGAATAGATGGATGAATGAAGGAATGAATGATTGAACGAATGAATGAATGAATGAATGGATGAATGAAGGAATGAATGATTGAACGAATGAATGAATGAATGAATGAATGAATGAATGAATGAATGAATGAATGAATGAATGAAGCAAGCAATCAATCAATAAATGAATTAATGAATGAACGAACGAACGAATGAACGAATAAATTAATTAATGATTGACACAATAAATGAAACAATATAAAAATGAATAAATAGATTGGCAGCGGGATGAAGGAACTCATGAAATGATAAGCCATGAATAAGCCAAGAAGGCTTGTCATTTTTTAATTAAATTAAACAGTTCGGCCTTTCTCAAAAGGCGGCTATCAAAAGGGGAACGAAAGTAAATTATATATGATAAGCCTTGTCGCAAGCTGTATGCCCAAGCAAATATATTTCTAAAATTCATGAAAACTGTTAGGTACTTATTGACTGAGTGGGAGGGCCGTACGGGACAATAATTGGCTCGCGGTTATGACGTACAAATGACCAAGAGCCAAATACGTACGGCCCCACCTAACTCAGTCAATAAGCTTTTTATCATATGACCCACTCTTTTTAATTTAAAGGCCATTTTTGTTGTGATGTTTCGAGTAGCTGGTCCGTACGTGTTTGTCATATGATAATAAAAAAGATTACAAAAGAAATCACTTTCGTGACGAGATCTGTAAAATTTCGTCCTGATTTGCATAAGTTTCAACTTTTTCTCTTATGAAAGGACTAGCGTTGGACTAATACTATACAATATTCGTGTTGTATATCGCATACAAATCGGCCGCTCATGTTATACACGTATTTCAATTAACGTTGTCCATCTGAAATGGTTGATGTGATACCGATAGGAATTGTGGGAGTTCATTAAATTTCAAATACATTGCTTTAATCACACTTGAATGGTGCTGAACTACAGATAACAGTATTTCAGAAGTAAACATTAATATTCAAGTATTGATTATAATAGTGCATTTTCAGTTTAACGAGCTCCTACAATTCCTATCGGTCTCAGATCAACCATTTCAGATGGACAACGTTAATTGAAATAGGTGTATACATCTAATTCAAAAAAGGTTGACGGGGAGAACGGCGATTGGTGATTAGCAATTGCACGACCGAAAGGAACTATGGGTAATACCAATTTCTTCTTATTCCATTCTAAATTACCCAAACACCGTTCACCGATGACCTTAGATGGGCGTCTCGAAGGTTTCGCTGAACGGTGCAGGCATTGTTTGGGTAATTTAGAAACGAATAAGAAAGAATTCGTATTACCCATAGTTCCTTTCGGTCGTGCAATCGCCAATTACCAATCGCCGTTCGCCCCG